>JACEII010000112.1:833819-854734 GCA_014332785.1 Antheraea mylitta
GCATATAGTTTTCCAAAATTGTTGCAACGTGTTTAGGCAGGTGATTTTAAAAGTTTCCTTACTGTAAGCAATGTTCAAATGTATCATTGTTTACGCTATAAACAAATACTTTTCGATCTATGAGATAACTTACAGCAATATTGTTGTAAAAATAATTAAGAGTTTACTTTGTTCATACATAAAAAAACAAAGGAATAAAATAGTGTTGTTCTCTTTTGAATTTTTATATTACATCATTAGTATACTTATTGAATTTATTAAAATGAATCTGGTCTTCACATCTACTGGTATTTGGACCAATAAATATATACATTTTATTCAGTTTAGTAAGTAATATGATGAACTACACAGTTTCAATAAGAAATATTGATATTACATGTACACAGGCCGTTATAAATACGAATCGCTGGTCTGACACAACCCGCACAAGCATAATACGGTTGGTCACGCTTACTAGCATGTCAAAATAATATCGCTGAACGCGCTTAAAGAGTTTTCAATTCAAAAATATCTTTTATCGTAAATTGATTGCCAATTTTTCATCATTTATACCGAGTCACTATTTCCGTAGGTGGTAGAGCCACGCTGAAGCTATTACTGGTTTCAGCATGAATGGCTCGGCTCGCCCGGGGTAGTACCACTCTCTCAAGAAACACCGACGCAAAGTAACAGTGCTTGCATTGTTGCGTTTCGTTCGGTCAGTGAGGGCTACTGATGAGAGATACATGAAAGTTTAACAAATAAACAAACAAGTTAAGTTTCTAATTTTTAGCTAGAACATATATACATTTTTCATTGTATCTAATTGAATAAGGAATAAGACTGTATTGTATAAAGTATCTTGGTAAATAGCATATAATTACTTTTGTAAAAACGATTACTGTTGGTTATCCTTTAGAGACATATATATACCATCCGGGACTATTTTATCGATATTTTTAAGATATACAATTTCGTAGTACATTAATTTGATTTATCTCGTAAGGTTTGCGATTTAAACGCACAAAAATATGGTACGTTAGGTTAATATGAATGTATACATATAAACCTTCCTCTCGAATCACTCTATCTATTGTTGAAAACTGTATTGAAATCCGTTGAATAGATTAAAGCTCTAAGGGAACAGAGAGCAGAAGCGACTTCATATTATACTATGTAAAGATATGATAGACTACATAATCTCAAAACAATATATAAATATTACATGTACACGGGCCTCTATAATAAAGCATTAATTTTTCAGTCTCCTGTGTTTTTTCTTACACTATTAATTTTTTAAATGCATTTATAATTTTTTCAAATTAATGGTGGAACGTAACATCTCCTTATTTGGTTCAATTCTTTATTCGTAAATTCTGGAACTTTCCACGAGACTCCTTGAGTGGACGTTAAACATACCACCAACCTTAATTATATCTTTTCTACCCCTTAGGAGAGAGTTGAAAAGCTTATACATATTTTCAACCCTACACTTGGAGACAGCGAACCACTCCACAGCGACGTGCATCCCGCTTCTTAGCTATGGAAATAATATATTATTAGGTATACACGAATCTAGGTTAGATACAACAAACAGTAGAATTCCAACAAGAAATAATGAACACTAATAAACTTTGTCCTGCAGTAACTAAATCATTATAAACAATTTGTTATTGATAAGTTACATCCTGGTAATGTTTACACACACGTATATCACATTGTTGTTACATATATCGACTTAGAAACTAATGTTAATAACTTTAATGATAATAAACTATCAAAAAACATCAGAACTTGTTTTATTCTCCAATTAAGACAAGAAAGTCTCAAAGGAGTAACACGACGGTAAAAATCGTTAAAATGCATATTAGCTTCAGAGTTTTAAGTCAAATTGATGTACCAGCTGTTATCGAGCGATGGGAAGCGATGTCGGTATTTGATTTTTCAATTTTGTCTTTTCGCAGAAAGATATTTGGAATTCACAATATAAAGGGAGAGAGGGGTGATCGCAATTTGATATAAATAATTTCTCTTTCCCTGCATGCGTTGCATGAGTGATTCAAAGGTTTGTCAGTCAAGAGTTAAATGCGACTCAGGAAGTCATAGCAATTTCAAATTCTGTTAAATGCCTGAGATTAATGATCACATGCTTGATAAAATTATCAAACGATCTGACAGCAGATTCCATCATCAAGTCCAAAAAAACGAATAGGCATATACGAATATCGTCACAAAGCATTATATGACCTATTCTCTTCGCACTAAGCCTGGGGCATTTTTGAAGCAAATGTTCAGAGTTTTATACATATGTATTATTGCAGGGGTATCGTCAATAATCCAAAAACGATTAAGGTATTGCTTACAATACTCGTATCTAGTTAATATTTGTGTCATATGGAAGAAACCTCCAATAGATGTACGGATTTTATAATAATCTCTATTTTAGACGTAGACGGGTAGACGTTTAATTGTGTCTCTACTCTAAGGAAGATTTTTGATAATTGGTAATGATTAGCGTGTTCGTTACCGAGTCGACTGATGTTGGTTCGAATCGTTGTGAATAAGTCGGAGCATGATATTAGGGCTTTGTCTAATGGGTTGGGAGGCCAGGTTCCTATTGCACAGGTTCGTCGGACGAAGGAGACAGACTGTGTGTACGTGTATTACTGTCGGGTGGGACCCGTCAGTCAGCGCTACTGACGGATGGCCAGCGCCGGTGTGGCTTTATGATGGTCTGCAGAAATCTCGTGAGTCCACAACCCAGAAGCAACGGTTATACGCGCCTTGGGGTTTCAGTCTGTGGGAGTCAGACATAGATCTCTCCACGCTAGAAAAGGGGCTTTGTCTAAACCCGCCTGGCTAGTTATTACCTTGAAGTTGAAAAGTATTCGCCAAGCAGTTAAAGAAATATTCCGGTAACCGTATATGAGAGCCAGCTCCTTCTATTTAGCATGTATTTAGTTTAGTAGTGTAAAGTGTATTTAGTATTCGACTAAATCCTCATTTCACATCAGGTGAGGTTATAATCAAACACGCAATACCAAAAGAGTGTTAAAAACTTGTTTTAGGCTCCGAATGTTTCTAATTGAATGGTGAGATAATTTGAAATTGACCTCAAACCTTATCCATGTGGATGTCATGTCGCAGTTTGTAACTTCATCGAGTCAATGACTTACTTTTTAGATAACTATATCCGAAATAACAGTCAACGTACGACATTGAACCTCTATGCGTGATTAAATTTATTACCGCAAACACCTAACGTATTAAAATTATTAGATATAAAACTTTTTTATTGTTTAGTACATCATTTTAAAATTTGCCTATAGCATTTCTTCGTAAGGCGTTGTTATCTCAAGATTTGGATTCACTTCAATTTTTTTTTTTAAATAATAATCAAACATGCCTTTACATATAAAAACACAAAATTATCGAAGACAGCCTATTACTACTTCAGTAATACTTACACAAGATATCGTCCACAGTCAACCCGATTAGGCCTCCCTATACCGATTAGGGCTCCCACGGCAGCGGCTCAAGCCTAGGTTCGATCCCTCGGTAGGGAGCCCTTGAGTGCGCTGCTCGCGCGATACAGTGACACAAAATCTTACATCACTGCAACAACATTACACATATCACCCCCACGCACGTGCACGCACACACGCTTACGCATGAAAGTAGAAGGGTTTTGTTTCTTTCCTTTATCGAACTGAAATAGTTTGGAAAATTATCCGACACGAAATATATATATAGGAGTTGTTGAAGTATGTATGCTTGGTATCGGCTGAGTGCCCTAAGCGCTCGCCTTAGTAGTCCGGTAAAGCTGTTAAGACCATGCTGGATCAATAACGTAGTCATTTCGAAAAAAAAAATCGTCCACAGTTTGGTATACTTATATAACAGGCTCTGTCTGAAAACCAGCGCTGCAATGCTTCCACTTGCAAGCCTGCAGCTAATGCTGAGAGAAAATCCTCTTCACCTTATGCAACACGTCTTGTCTCACTTCGATTTGTGCTTTTTATGTATGAACTTATACATCTGTGTTGTATGTGCTGAATAAATGTATCTTTCTTTCTTATACACTCGTTATTCTATTTAGCTTCAATCCAGTAGCAAAATAAAATAAAATTGGGTAAGATCATGTAACTGTCCTCTTCCACTTCCTTTGTCAGTTTTCATCTCAATATTTACATCTTTTACCATACTATTTTTATAGTAAGGTCTTAACAGTTTCACCGAACTACGTTTTACCATACCTTTATCGGCCTACTTTTTTAACCATCCACCTTCACGTTTAACTTCCTTCTATTTACATGACTTTCATCTGCTTTTTTTTAAAAGGACGACATATTCGATGTCTTATTTTTCCTCGACACATAAGAGTCGTTCAAAGTTTGCGTTGCGAAGTCAACATAGAATACATAAGAATAAACATCCGGAATTCTTATCAGTTATGTATTTATTGCAATTACAATAAAAACTAACACAATATAATTGTGCAAAATACCATTAAAATGACTTTATTGAAATTATTATCTTGGAAAATAACTCTTTCACTAAATTCTCTTTGATTAATCTGTAATTAGTATCAATCCACTATCGTTAGTGTATCACAATCCTATACTACTATTAAATACGCCATGATAATTTCAATAAATTGTAAATACAATTACAGAATTGAAGCTTATCATAAATTCTTTGATCAAAATTAAATACCGTGTGATCGTATAAACAAACTAATTATTCTATACAACCTCGTTGAAGAGAACCAAGTATAATGAAATAAATATATGGTTATTTAGATGAATATGTAAAAGCAATACTATCTGCTTACCTTCTCAATGATTCTCCGATAACTTATTCTACCAGGGGGCTTTGTACCTTTATATCTGAAAGTCAAAAGAGCAACGCACTGGTTATTATAAACACTGTATCACACATTTCACTCTATAATTGTATAGACAAATGAATATAAATAATATTTGAACGGATGGGTATCTTTTACTCGATGTATTATCAATTACATACGATTGTATAGTTGTACGATTGCACGCGAAACTGAATGATTAAATATACTAATTCTTATGGCAGCGAATCATCACAACCATTACACCTGATGTGGCTGAAAACACACCTCTTTTTTTTTATTATACTATCCTGATGTTAAATGAAGATTTAGCTTAGAATCGTAAACAGGCTTTACTTAGAGCGGGTCTGGCTCTAAAATGCAGATATTGTAATACACCTACGGCGGCAGACTCAGTAAATCCAGTAATAGTTTTTAAGGAATCGTGTTAGGTTTTACAACAAAGGTCCGAAGCATATTACTGATTTGCCGGATTGTGAGTTTAAGTATATATAGAGTACATTGATATGTGAACGATGGTGATGCTTGGAATCTACTCATCTCTGTGCATCACTGAAATAATTGTGATGTGTAATGTATTCCAAATATTATATATGTTAATATGATAAATCAAATCGTGTTTCTTGCCGGCTCCTCTCTATGAGTTAGGCTGTTTGTCCGAACCAGTGGTAGTTTTGAAGTTCGTAAGTGCCTTCTTAGACCCTAAATTGAATAAAGTATTTTTGATTTTGATTTAGAATACGTATACAGATGTAGCGTTGCCATTGTTTTGTTTCTCTGCACTTCTAATATGTAAAAACGAGGCAGGATCTCAAATAAATTAATCATCGTTAGAGCTAGGAACTCACGAATATTACCACAACTGAAACAGGACCGCATTATTAACATCAATAAATTAGTAAATATCTTGCTACTTCAGGAAGTTTAGTCGTAATGCTTCACGCACCAATGTGAATGAGAAGAATCGACGAGAAAGTTATCTTTGTAACATATATGTCTATAACACTGAGAACACTCGTCACAACTGTTTTTAGTGTATGCACAGAGAGCAGTCAATTCCAGCCATCATCATTGATCACATATTGATCCATTCTATAATAGCCCCTCGACACCAAAACCCTCTCGACATGGCACTTAAACTTATAATCCAGCAGATAGGTAATATGCTTTAAAACTTTATTGAAAACCTAACACTTATCTCTAACAAACTGTCACAGATTTTAATAAGTCTGAAGTATGGTTTATTTTTCGCAGTTGGTAGAGCCACACTGATGCTATGACTAATTTCAGTATGTATGGATCGGTTCACCCGAGGTAGTACCACCCGACACACAGAAAACTGACGTGAACTAACAGTGCTTGCATTGTTGCGTTACGTTCGGTCAATGAGAGAGCTAGTGGCCCACCTCCCTCGCTCTCTCTTCCCTCTCTTAGCCTTCCTGTTCTCCCCTTGCTGACCAAAACAGGCTGGCGACGCACTTGCGACTCCTCTGGTGTCGGACGTCTATGAACGGTGATGATCACTTAACATTAGGTGACACACCTGTTCGTTTGCATCTTACGACTTAAAAAAATGGGACAATCAATTTTTACAGTTTCTAGTAAATAGATCATGCCGGTCTTTTACGAAATTCACCTTTTCAAAGTTTTTGCGAAAATACTTTAAATATCAATAATAGTTTGTGAAGTCATGGACAACCGCTTGTAAATAATAAAGTTGATCACTCAATTAGAGCTAATTTCAAATGATCTGTTTGTATATTAATAAATTACTAATGAAATAAGCAAAACTTAGACTAAAATTTACCTCGTAATATCACTTTGTATTACTGTTTGTTATTTGTTTGCTTGTTACTAATTGAATTACCGTAAATTATCTATTATTTTACAATTAATTACACGGTGCATTGTTATGTGAACGATATTTCCGTTTCTACATTTAATAATAATAATTATACAAAAAATTACCATACATATACAAAAAAAAAAATTAGTCATAAGGACTGGCGAGAGAAGTGACAAGTCATAACAATGGACTGTGTTCTCTTTCCTATTTTCAAATCAGTCATAGTATGGTTATTTAGATTTAATAATTTTTGAATTAAAATTAATATAATTAACCTGTTTTTCACATTAATTAATATACCGAACAATTATTATGTTATATTTTTATAGAATTTATTAATTAATAAAAAATATGATGGAATGCAAAATGTCATAACAAAATATCAATATAACATATACACAGACCGCTATTACTACGCATCGCTAGTCTATCGCAAGTCCAATACGGTCGGTCACGCTTACTAACATGTCGCTGACTGAAAATCATAAGTATTTCTCGTATCAAATACTGCTCAACGCACTTAGAAAAGTTTTCACTACAAAAAATAAGCCTAATTTAATTAATTCCAACCATGACGTAATAATCCTTTTTGTAGTTTTAAGTCCAGCTTTGTGCAAACCAGATATACTATAAATTTTTTTTTTAATCACGCAGTGTAATTATACGACGTTAGAGTGTTTTAACAAATCTATCACGTTACGAGATAACGAAGAGATGTTATAAACACTATATTCAAAATTAATGTTAACCTTTGTACATACATTAATTTATTATCAACAGTAAACAGTATAGTTAAGCAAGTTATACACTTAAATCATAAATGATAATCCACGCTATTTATATTCTAAACTAGCTGTGCACCCAACTTCGTCCGCCTAGAAAATAATAGTGATTAATAAAATCATCTGAATGTATTAAGTCCATTTACTTATCTACTTTTCTCTTATACTTACGCCGCGTCGTCATTAAAATTACAATAACTTATGATAGAGTAGACCAATTTTGATAAAACATAGACTAAGCTATTCACGAAGACATGCTTTGTGATTTTCTTTGTGTCGTTTTATTGCGAACCCAGTGGAATATATTTAATTTATATAGCCGGAGGCACCGCTCAATGAGACACGCCATTTCGAGACTGAATTATGTTGTTTTATTTCTACCGACATTTGTAGTAATATACATATATACCACCCAGTACTATAAATGTGATGCGCGTTCTCAAAAACAAACAGACAAACAGACAGACAAGACATTTCCAAAACTGATTGAAATGTATTATATTACTTATACCTGCAACAATTTCTATACAGACTCCTTAGATTTATAATTCTTATTATATATATTATCTTATTATATATATATAAAAATCCAGAATCATGATATTTGTCCACGATTAACTTCGAAAATACTCAACCGATCTTTATGAAAGTTGTCATTTATGTATAATTTACTCCAACTTGGGAGATATGATAGGTAAATTTCGATTACTGACCTCAATATCTTTAGTTACAGATTTAATTATTGTCAATGTTGATTATTGTTATTAAAAGTTTCATCAGCCGCGTACAGATGGCGCTTTAAATTAGTTTGTTGACAGAAAACTGTTGGGTTATTATAGATGTCTCATAGATGACACCACCTTTTAATTTTGAATAATTAAACATGTAATAACTAAGCCACAGCAACTTGTGGCCAAAACCGCTAGTTAATGCGACATTTCACAAATTGTTAAGAATTAAAAAGCTCAGAATAGAAAGGAAATTAAATCATATCAAAAATAATTTATTCAGTTAGGCCCTAATAAGGCGTTTATGAACGTCAACCCCACCACCAGTACGGAAAACAACCCAGTCATCGAGAAGAACCGGCAAAAACCTCGATCGGGTACATGATTTTAATATATATATTTCCAATACATCATACAATCGCTTTTAGTGGATGAACAGAGAGGAGTCAATTCCAGACATCACTATCGTTCACATACTGGTCCACTCTATAATAGCCTTTTAATCCCAAAACCCGTGTGACGCGGCAGTTAAACTTACAGTCCGGTAAATCAGTAACATACTTTGGGAGTCTGTTGTAAAACTAAAAATTATTACCTAAGAAACTATTACTGATTTTGGTTAGACTGAAACATGGGACAACCAGTTTTTTATAGTTTCTAGTATTTATATTATGCCTATATTTTACTAAATGCAGTTTTTTTCGAGCGAATACTTCTTCTATGATCGCAAAAAATTAATCATATCAATATCAATATGGGCATATTGTATCTATATAACGTCTTTAAGGCATATTGGTATATAGTGTATAGCTTAAAAATGTTTGATCCGGTGAAGCTGTAAAGACCCGTCAGGTAAGTAGCGTTAATCAGCTCGAAAAATAAACTTGAATGGTGTTATTACAAAAAAGTTAAATACGTATTGAATACTTGCTTTATAAAAGTTTGGGTACTTACGTATTAAAAGCACCGCGCTCGCCGAACGTTCGACACCTTGTTCTTTTGTCTATTTGGTTAGGTTAGGTTAGACTTTCAGAAAAGGATAACACGAGCTTGTCGCGGCAGCGGTCAGCGAGCGCGGTGCATTTAATATGTGAATACCCAAACTTTAAAGCAAGTATTCAATACGTATTTAACTTCATTGTAATAAATCGGACAATATTCATTAGGAGTCTCTTATACAGTGTAAATGAACGCTGAGGGCATTATATTGTGCGTTACAGTTCCAATTATATTGCTGATGGTAAGCCCATCATCAGTCATTGTTAGTATTTGTATATTTAATAAATAAAAATCAGTGTTTGTTTTTATTTGATCTAGTAATACCTCTTGTTACTTGTTATTTGTGGCCAATCATCCAATAGGTAATGAGTATTACAAGTTTCTTGCGATGATTTTATTTATCTAACAAGATGGTATCCGTCTTGTTAGAACTTTCCAAGGAGTTTTTATGACAAGGCAGAATCCATGCTTCGTGGTATTATTTCCCATCAACACCACTTGTGCACAAAAAACAAATATTACGTAAAATACCACCAATATCACATAATATAGAACCAAATAACACAACGATGGCATTAATAATCTACCAGAAGATTGATTGTCAAAAAAAAACACACAGATTTACCGGGCTATAAATTCAAACAGATTTCTTACTAAGCACATATTACACAGACAGAAACATAGATATATGTTATATTCTACTAATAGGGAACAGGAACGATACGCAAAATGATAATGTACATTGCTTTGTATTCCTACTGTCTGGAATGTTTCCTGAACCGATGGTACAGTCTTAATATTTACAAACGATGTATTATCAAAATAAATTAATTAAAAAAAAATGTTGACTAAACAAAAGAAAAACTTCGAGGCAGTCGTAAGGGCTGGCCACAAAAATAAAAACTCACACCAATTATATAACTATGTTTTTATTTATTTTTATTTTAACCATAGTGTAAATGAGAATATTTAAATTTCTTTTTTTTTAATGAATTTATTAATATTTGTGTGAATTTCTATTGGCTCTCGGACTAATAATTATATACATTTTTAAAAAGTCTATTAACCAATCAAATGTTTGACGAGTTACAAATAGATATCAATATTACATATACTGTACTATCGCTAGATTGACGCAAACCGCGCAAGCGCAATACGGCCGGTCATGCTGATGTAACATGTCATGACGCGAAATTCCTGCCAAAAATACCGCTTCTAAAGAAGTATTCACATCAATATAATAAAAAATCAAAGTAACAGTGTAGACGCGGCCTATAATTTAGTATCATTTCGAATATAATTCGGTCCTATATGATTGTTCGAGGGGACGCGTCTATAAAAGGGGGTGCCGCTGCGTGCTAACTCATTACCTTCTCGCAGAGGTATTGGCATCGGACCATAGTATTCTGGCGTTAAAAGACTGACTTATAATTTGTAGTGAATTACTTTTACCCCTGACAAAATGGGGAAAAGTAGAATTAGCTTATTTAGTGTTATATTAATAATTTCCGTTTTATGGAAACCAGTTTATAGTAAAGGTAAGTTTATTTTATGCTTAAGAAAAATTCTTATAATTGTCATGTACTTTTGTTTGGTTAAAGGATATATTATTTAAGAATTTTGTCTTTTTATATACATATTGTAATTTCAAATTTGATATTTATAATTTTCTACCCAAATGATATTTACTTACAATCAATTATTTATTGTAAATGAATATATTTTTTATAAATGTTACATCTAATAATAAGAATATCCTCCTTTAAATGGGTCTCTTCCTAAAAAAGCTAACAAGTCTAATATACTTGGCTTCTACACATATAACACATTCTATACATAAAACTGTAACTTCATAAGAATGTCTTAAGTACTTTTAATAAATAAGATAGGATATTGATACTGTATTGTAATTTACAAGTTTTATTTATTACATTAATGTACGTGTTTCTATTTTTTTAGTACGATCTGTATCCTAACAGTCTGTATTTTAACACTAGCGGACCCGGCACACCTTGTACCGCCATGATTATAAATAAATCCTTGACAAATTATATACCAAAGCCTTTCTCATGAAACACTTCATCCACTGGTGAAGACCGCATGAAATCTATTTAGTAGTTTTTGGGTTTATCCCGAACAGACAGACAGATAGACGGACGTGGTTGGGCTTGGCGTTGGCTTTGTTTTGTCCTATGTTGTCTAAACTGTGGGTGTAATATAGCTTATATAAAATACTTAAGTATACTAACCATTAGTAAGAGATAGAGTTTGTCAAGTTTCTATTTTGCGCTATAAATAATTTAAGTTTTTAATTTGAAATGTATTGGATACTAGGAACAAAGGACTGTTCAAACTTTAAATTGCATATTATTTATTTCACGTGAATCAAACTCAGATCAAATTAAACCTTTGTAGCTCTGTGACTACAAAATATCATCTCTTACGAAAACCGGCCAATATACGTTAATCTACTTTACAATAAAGACTTTGAGATAACAAATTAACCATTTTTTTTCACTATAAAAACATCTGTTAATAAAACATAATTTAGTTTTTATTAGGCACTCAGATTCTTAACTCTTCCTAAATAAATCTAAGCTCCTAATGTCCAATTTACAGACTGCAATTAAAATTATTACATTGTCATTTTCTATGTAAGAAGAATCGTAAAAATATATTTGAATAATGTATCAAACCCCTCGACTGAATTTTTAATAGCTAGATTTCAAAATGGTGATCTTGTTTTTAAATATACAACCAATATTTAGCAATATTTATTGTACATTACATAATTTATTATTGTTCAAGTTATTCAAATTTTGTAATAACTACGCTATTGTTTTAAAACTTATCTTACTAAGTCTATTGACCGCAGTCATAATATATATAGTCGATTGTGTGGAGCTTAAATTCTTATAGTTTGGTGGTTAACACTATTCAAATAATTATTTACGTATCATTTTATTCACGTAAATTATATGAAATTCAATTACTTACTTTATGTACAAAAAACACAAATAATATATTAGGAAACAGCTCATGATGATATAATTGTCAACGATTTATATAAATATGATTTTTTTTCTCAATATTAAATAGAATATTCAATGAGCACTAGGCAGTTATATTCAGTCGTAGTAGCCATACATAAAGTATAACACAGTCGACATATTGATAAACATCACATGATAGTTTTAATATAAAATACACAAAGACGTATATATTTATGAAAACTTGTAAAATTTTTGAAAGTATTAACTATATTGGCACAACTTTATAAGTATTACTTTACAATTATCTTGCGGCCCGAAAGACATTGTTGGCTAGATGTAATTATCAAGCATTCTATAAAGCTGAGGAGTGTGTTTGCTTAAAAGCGCTAATCTCAGGAACTACTAGGCCTATTTGAAAAATTCAGTGTTAGATAGCTCAGTTATCGAGAAAGGCTATGGACTATACATCATCACGTTAAGACCAATAGGAGTGAATCACCAATGAAAAATGTTTTAAAATCGGGGTATTCTTAGTGTTAGCCCAAAGTGACTATTCCACGCGGATAGAAGCTAGTTGCAAGATAGTGCAGTCCATCATGAGTTATAGAATATTCTAGAGACAATAGTGTCTAGTAAATATTAGCATCTATGAACGCATTTTTAATGGTCAGACTTTAAAATCCATCCAATAAAAAAAAAACGTGAATTCCAATCGAACTTTTAAAACTGAATACTGAAATCATATACCTTATATTTCCTAAAACATTATAAAATATCTCTTTGTCTATGTTATTCATAATATATGTAGTTATAGAATAATGTAAATGTAATTCATAAACCAGTGATTACTTTTACGTGTACTTTCTTATCATGAGATTATAATATCTGATTAGATATTACGATATATTAATATATGTTAGATACATAGGGGATAGATCATTTTAATAACGATAAACCTACCACATTGTGATTCCATATTATTAGGAATAGGCTGTTATGATACTAAAAAGTTATAATATTAAGTGATATTACAGAAAACTATTACGAGGCACAAATATATCTCCACGTAACTAAAGTCATTTAGTAACAATGCTCGTGATTGTAAATTTGCAATAAATAATTTCAGTTTTTAAGAAAAATGATGTTAATCAAGCAATAAAGAGATCCGTAGGTGGAAAAATATGATAAAAGAAATAACTTTAGTAAAAATGACACCACATTCCTCTAAATTCTTTTTAAGCGCTCTGAATACACATAGTAAGAGAACGCACATGTAATTCTATATACTAATTATGTAATGTATATACTGTTGAGACAATTAAAGGATAAAGAAATGCCAATATGGGGCCTGTAGTAGTGATTTAATTTTGTTTTATATTAAATTATTTACTACATTATGAGAAAACCAATTTACAGCTAAATTATATAATCCAGCCAATTACGCGAACACAGTTAATATATAAGTTTTGTTTTACATTCTCTAAATAAAGAACCGCAAGAAGAAGTTAGTTTTAAATGTAAACATATTCTTAACAAGAATTGATAACACATTTTCAACAAAGACTACGATTACAATAAAGAACGCGGTGTTGTCGCCAACCGAGTGACAGATAAATGCCAATAATTCGCAACAAACATACAGATAGTGTTCAACTTTGACCCTAGATTGTATTATCTGTAGGCAGTGTTGATTGTAGGTATGCAACTGTCACCGAAGAATTATCTGGTGTAACGTAAAAGATGTTTCACGAAATTTATAAATTGTAGTATACGTAATTATACACAAAATATATATCGAAATGCTGGTAAAAATAATGTTATAAAATGAAATAGTTATAGGTTTAGGAATAAGTAATAGTGGTAGAGCAACGCTGAAGGTTTCAGCGTGAATGGGTCGGCTCGTCCGGGGTAGCACCACCCTCTCACAGAAAACCGACGTGAAGTAACAGTGTTTACATTGTTGCGTTTCGTTCGGTCAGTAAGAGCGCCGGAGACCCATCTCCCCTCCCTCCCCGCCCCTCTTCTCTACCTTCCCCTCCCCCTTTCTCTCCATTCCCCCAAACACAGGTCGGCAACGCACTTGCGACTCCTCTGGGGTTGCTAGTGTCTATGGACGGCGGTGATCGCTTAACAACAGGTGACCCGCATGTTCCTTTGCCTCCTATATGACATAAAAAAAAATTGTTGTGATAAAATATAAGAGCTTGAAGGTTTCATATCATTGTCAATTTTAATCGAACAATACAGAGCTAGGAGAGAAATGTTCTAAAATCAATTAAAATAGCCTATTTTTTATTA
Source organism: Antheraea mylitta (assembly GCA_014332785.1). NCBI lineage: Eukaryota > Metazoa > Arthropoda > Insecta > Lepidoptera > Saturniidae > Antheraea > Antheraea mylitta. The sequence continues at coordinate 848,312 of JACEII010000112.1, forward strand.
AGGTATCTCGATTACTGTCGTTAAATTGTTTACGTCAATACACTATGAAGCTCTATTATTCTCCTTCTGTCTGGCGTTTTTTCGATTTGGTGCTATGATCTAATAGTTGACTTATTGTCGATGATTTTTAATTTATGGAAATATCCATAAATTATTAGTCAATTAAAATATTAGCGGGCCCAGGGGACGTTGTCCTGCTCTGATAATACAAAAAACCTAGATAAATTATATAACTTCCTCGTGAATCACTCTGTTTTTTTACTTTATTTTTGGCAATCAATCTCGTAGATTATTACTGCCATTGTCACGTAGTCAATACGTATACTCGTATTACAAGCGTCGTACGATCATTTCAATATTAAGCGTCGTGTGAATCAATATTCTAACAAGATGGTAGATCCCTTGTTAGAACCTTCCAGGGAGTTTTTGTGGTATCTTGGAATTACATGCTCCGTGGTATTATTTTCCATTCACTTCATTTATGCACAATAAACTAACTATATTACGTAAAACACTACCACATTTACAAAATATAGAGTCAAATAACAAAAGATTAAGAATAAAATATAAGATCCACTACATGACAGACTAAAATCCCGCCAAAAACTCATCGCTCTATTTACTCGTGAAAATCCGTTCAGTAGTTTTTGAGTTTATAGCCAATAGATTAATGATTACATAATTAAATTCCTATAAAAATAGTTAAATCTATAATAAAAAATATCAAAAATCACTTATGGGGGTAAAGACTATCCTATATAATTAGTTAGTTAGACTTAAGCAATACATTTACAAAATTTCTATAATATCCATTGAGCAGTTTTCGAGATCAGCGTGGACGAATATAGTGACACGGAATTTTTATATATATAGATTATTTGACATACAATAAGTCACATGCAGTTACCATAATGTGACCAGAATATCAATTTAAAGGTGATACTGATGAGTCGGGTATAAAAAAAGAGTTATCACCACTATATGGTTCCAACACAAAATTATCTTTTACCAGAGACAAAATAATTACGATTACCATTACCTAATTCGAATATACCATCGACACGATGTCCAAAACATGATACATTGTACGATACAGTTTCTAATCAAAATTATATCAATGAAACAGATGGCTAATTTGATAATTAAAACAATATGTTTTTCTTACAAGTCCTAACTTGAACAAAGAATCATTGAGTTTACTGTTCATCATTTACTTATAAATGGGTGCTATTAGTATTAATGCGACTTGGTATGAACAATGGAATCGTTTGTGTAAATATTCCGAGATAATTTGGTCAGAGGTCGAAATAAATTTAACAAAGCTTGTAAACTGTTATCAATTATTTTATTTGCGGTCATTACCAAGATACTGTTATATATTCGAATGTTTCATTGTCAAGGGGATATGTTTTAAAAACTTCTTTAGAACCAAAAACCTAGACCAAATGTTTGTGGTAACTATCAAAACTAAGAAGTAATCTATTTGAACGCCCAGATACTTGAATTTTAACTACGTTTTACGTGAGTGATAAAAATATTAATAATATAGCGAAAGCAATATAGCAAAATAAATACAGCGAAAGCAATGCTTCAGCAATAATATGAAAATTGTCGAAAAGAAAATGGATACTGTCATAATGACAGAAGAATAGCCACCTATTAGAGCCAGAAGTTTCGTATCTATCTTCAAGTCTTTCGACGAAAATCTTACTGTTTAACATTAGCAATAACAATGATTTTTTTACATTAATATACTCCTGTAACAATGTAATATGTTTTTCATTGTATTTTATCGTATTTCTCCATCAAAATAAAGTTATTTTAAACTATTGTTAAATTTTGGAACATGTCTTATTCATGGCATGCTGCTGTTCAACGAAATTAAATTAATTATTTTCTAATATATAATAGAACAAAACTCGAGACCAATGTAGATTTCATTGACAAATTAACGGATATAATCTCTTAACGTAGAGTAATTCGTGAGCAATTGGTTAATAAATACATCCGTACACAAAGAGCGTGTTCACTTTAGGTAGCACTAGCGCCCACCCTCGACTTTGCCTCCGTGTTTTTATAAATAATTATATTTTACATTATCTCCGCGCAATTCTAAAGCTTAATACAGCCAAAGACGAGGTATCTCTTATACGAAAAGATATATTCCAAATTATTTGACAGTTTACCGTTGTATTTTGGGCAATTTAAACAATACCAGCTAATCGTAATGTTTATCAAAATCCGTTGAATATTTTCAGAGAGAAAATCCAACAAATATTCAGACTTCTTCAGAAACCGTCTCATTTACAATAATAATATGGTTTAATAAATAGGACGGTGATTAGTGAAAAAAATCTAAGACAGCAATTATCAAATTTATCTTAATACTACCGGGCCCGGTGGACATACTAAAATTCAATCACTAGCCACCTACCGTCACCTACCTGGTCCAACTGCAAATCTAAACCATTCTTGGATCCATCTGAACACCCACAAAAAAATTCAGCAAAATCGGTCCAGGTCGGAGGAGTTCAGTGACAAATCACGTACAGAAGAAATTTATATAAAGATATTACCATTTAGAGATAGCCTTAAAAATATATAAGAAAAGAAAAAAATAAGAATTACAATTCATAAAATAACTAGAAGGGGCACGTAATTTATAATACAGCTGAAAAATTAGTAACTAGAGTAATTACAGTCCACAATGAGCTACATCGAATTTTAGCCGTTCCTAATATTTTACGTTATTTTTCAAGATCTTCAAATTTTGTACGAGTAAAATATGAACATCAAAAATAAAAACTAAAAACCTTACAAACGGCAAAATTTGAACTACATTCTCGGTGTATAAAAATTGGAAATCTTAGAAAAATCGGACATATTAAATGAACGATTAAAATTGGATTTTTGCTCATTTTTAAATGTAACGTCACATTTATTTGTGGTTATTTCAAATTACAATATTTACAAAGAGTCTCAGTTAAAATATCAAAGCAGATTCTTTTTCAATTTCTTTTTTGCCAAATATGGAATCTGCCTAATAATCCCTAATGTTACAACTTCACCTCCCATCATTATTTGGCAACCGATTGTAAGTAACGCATTACTGTATCGTTCGACATTTGTCCTTCCCTCATATCTCTGGGTCATATGATACAACGATACCCATTGCTGAGGAGTGATGGCCAATTACCTAATTTGTCCAAACCGCTGGGGGAGCTAATTTGAGTGCCAAGTACACGCACCGAGAATTCATAACTGTTGCTATATATCATTACAATGGGCTACTGTTTATAAGTCTCGTTTATATTGAAGTTTGTGTATATATCTTGGAAAATTACATTTTTACAATCCAGACTATTAAAGATGAGATAATATTGGATACAGCTGCAAGAATCCTTCATTAGTTGCATTTGTGAGCCAATGCGTTTAAATTTCGCGTGTTTATTATCTTGTGTGACATTATCATTTGTCACCAGGTGAGAAAGAGTTTAAAAAAAACCACATAAGTTATATAAGAGAGCGTGCACTAATAAATAATTAATTTATAATATTGGGCCTCACGAATCACTAAATACTAAGTTTCAGGAATTCGATATCTTAACTATGCCCTCCCAGTACATTCTAGGTAATACAATGTAAAAAAACGTAAAAACTTAGATAAGCTGAAACTAGTAATAGATCAACATAAATTAAATACTAGAAATAATTGGTCATTGCATGTTTCAGGTTCACTACGACCTGGAACCGTTTTTTTAGGTAATAGTGTTAGGTTTTTTAACAAATTCCCAAAGCATATTACTGATTTGCTGGATAGGGAGTTCAAGCACCATGTCAAGTGGGCTTTAATACCTAAAAGATATTAAGGCTATTAGGCTGGATCAATAAGTGAACGATGGTGACCTATAGAAATTATGCCAATCTCTTTGCATCCAGCGAAGACGAATATAACTACCATGTATTTAAAAATATACATAATGAAAATATGAATTAGATCGATTATGTTGCCAGTTTTTCTCGATGTTTTCTGAACCGGTAGTAGCTTTGAAGTTTGATTTTGATCTGTAAGTACTCTAGAAAACTACAATGAGACCGTAAAAAACGGAGGAAATCATTAAAATGTCATCAGGAATCTAATAAATAACAATGATATCTGGAAATGTGCTAAATAATATTATATAAAAGACCTACATAACTAATTCAGTATATATAGAAACGATACTGCAACAACTGACCCGCACGTATGATCCGGATGCCTTACTATGTTGCCAAACCCTTTGACCTGAGTCCACTACTGATACTCTCTAATTGTTTACTCTGTGATAAATGAGTTAGAATTAATTGGCTATTAACTTTGAACTATGATAACAGACTTTACATTTATAATAATAATCGGTTCTCCGTTTACATTAAATATATAATATTCTAACAATCTGCCTCTAACACCTTAGTACCTATAATTATATAATGTAGATAAGAATATTGCTAGTGAAAGAAATGTACTGAGTCACGCAGTTAAGGGCTCAAATAACAATATACAATACTTTTATTATCAGTGTTTGCTTGCTGGTGGTAATTTATACACAGTTTAATTGTTTTTCAATATGTTATTAACTTTGATAATAAACTTAATTTATTAGTTGACTTATTTCTCTGTTTGTTCCAGATAAATGCTCTATTGAATGTCAAGGATGTAAGTATATTTTGTCTTATATTTTCTACTACTTTCTACTTTATATTTTCTGTCCTAGTTCTTCTTGATTGATTTGAAAAGATTTTTTTTATGATTATATTTTAAGTTATTGATGTGGACCATCTATAGGCGAGGGTGAACCTGATTGTTCGTGTGGCGAGACGTGGTGACTCAAAACACGAACTTTGCACTCTTTACGAAATACTCGAAAATATCTGCAACCCTATCTGTATAAATATAAGATTCGAATTGTTTTGTCAACCAGTTGTTCTACTAGTGTTACGCGGCACGTGCTAACGATCTAGCGCCCTTTAATAAAAGCCGCCAAATACAGCGCTCCTGGGTCTAGTTGAATTTTTGTATTTAATAAAAATGAATATTTATGTAATAAAAAAATTAACAGTCATTATTTTATGTCACAAATTTGTAATGCTCTATTCTTTCATTATGCCATAGCTGATTCCTGTCGTAATCTGTTCTTTTTACATATAACTTATACAAAACAATTTCGATGTTTCACATCTGCTAAGCGTCCCGTGATGACTTAATCTTTTTCTAATAGAAGTGGTCTAAGATAAGTAATAGCCCAGAATTATTTTGTTATTGAAAAATTATATTTTTAGAGCTTATGGTGAAGGAAAGCATCGTGATGAAATCATAACATGGTCGTAGGATTTTTTATAAGTCTTCCTGGATAGCCACCACTCTCAAGTTGTAAATCTGTCTTCTAAAACCAGTTAGTATGTTCCGGTAGCTGTAATTGACAGCCAGTTAAGGTTTTAACGGGCCTACCATCTAAGACCACTACGTCATCAAATGAGCTTGTAGTCAAATCCTAAATACTATAAAATTTAAAAGTATATATAAACTCACCATGGTATCAATTAATTACCATTGTCCATAGCTCCTTCAAGTCCGGCTTTCGTACAAGGAAATAAATACAGTTATAGCGTCGAGGGAACAGTCACCATATTCCTATCACCCGCTGATGACCAAGAGACTAGCGTGAAACTCATCGGTCAGGTTTCGGTCGACGCCCTGGCTAATTGTGTCCATGAGTTATCTGTGCAGAATCTAGTTATATCCGGACCAGATGGAAAGGTAATCTTACGATATATTCTTTAGTTATACTAACTTACCCAACCACGTATTGCTATGGCTCAGTTATCTAAAAAAAATCAAAATTAAAACGTGGTACCATCTATATCTCTAATAGTCGGTCTTACAGTTTTTTGTCAACAAACTAATGTACAGCGCCATCTCTTCTAGAAACTTACAATGAATAACAATAATCAACATTGACAGTCATTTCATTCATCATTCAAATCATAGTAACATTATCTTCCGTATAAAAATTATTTTGAACACACATTTTAGTAAACTACTTTACTTTAAATACTTTTGTGATAGAAGGCTCACTATTAACGTAATGGAAATTAGGATTTTAATTACTCTATGAATTAAATGATTAGTGTAAAATGGAAATACTCATTTTTGTATTTTTTTTGTTTACTAAAATGAGGAGCAATTTCATCTTATTTTACAGCAATTTTGAAGGACACATTTGCCAAATATAATAAAGCCACATTTAATAAATCTGGTAGGTACAAGTATCCCGCAGATATTTCTGCGCCGAACTTTATTGTAATGAATATAGTATGGGAATATATTTAACATGATGGAAGAAGTATAATACCAAAATTTATCACTTAACAGAAATACCAGCC
>JACEII010000112.1:861709-911792 GCA_014332785.1 Antheraea mylitta
GGCTCCTCTCCCGCGGCCGACGAACACGGCGGCGACGGGTCGGAGACGATCTGAGGCCGCCGTAAAGGGCCTGCGGGCGACGTGACGCGGGCACGTCCGTCGCCCAGCACTATAGCAGGCCCCGCAGTGGAGTCACATTGTGCCGTGTGACTCCCACAGTTCGTCGTGGGGGGGTTTAACACCCGCCCCTCCCTGAGGGTTCTTCCATCTTGACCCCTCAGGCCGAAGAAGGGGCCTCTTATGAGGGGCCGACACCTGCCGGGTGAGCAGAGGTAGTGCCGTAGGCAGTTCCTGCTCCCCGGCCAACAGGTGTAAGGAGGCACCATGGGGTTTTAGTCCGTGCAAGTCGGACATACCCCACCCTAGCTGCCCGGCCAGGGTGGGCATCCGAAGGGATTTCCCCATGTAAAAAAAAAAAAAAAAAAGCTGGGCTCGGAGACCCAGGCAACTCTAACCAATACTATAAATACGATCATACATTTCTTTACTGATTATATTTTTTATCATAACTACTCAATTGAATATCATGAAATTTTGAACATACTTATCAGAGATAGAGAAGAGAGCATAAGCCACCTTACCTTTAGAAAAATATACTACCTTGGAGCGATAAATATAATCTACAAAGGCTAGTAATATTAACTAGAATGTTATTTCAAAGCATAATGATTCTCTATCAACTTTCCTACATGTGTCCCACATGCTGATGCTATTGTCTATTTTTTTCATTTTGCTCTGTCTTTGACATTATGTCTGGAATCTTTGCACTCTGTTTTACCTATCTAAACACTTACCTCCAATTGACCCTTATTAGTCATACCTAGTTAAGTTTCTAATGAAAGTAAACTAGAAAATATATTTATATGTATTATTGATTAAATAATAAATAATGCTTATTTTATTTTCTTTGTACTGAACTGAATAGGAATAATATATGTATTTATCCACAGAAAATATTCATTCTACCGCGAGATGTCATACAATATAGATGCTCTTGGAGCTGGTGGCAGTGTTGAGCAAACCGTAATTTACTCCCAAGATTCGTATCTACCTCGAGAAGCTGCGGTTAACGTAACTGTTGAACTATTTGGACATAGCTATAACGTACTGGAGGTAACTATTGCTAATTATTTTGCTGTTTCGTTATATATTAAACATTACGCTGAGTGTGAATTGGCGACGGTGATCTGAGGTTGATTAATCGTATAATCTATTTTTAGACATAGAAACATTGATTATTTCAATCGATATTTAAACATCGATTCGATTAATTGTTCTCTCACATTATAAAATCTTTTTATTCTGTGTTGATAAAAGTAAAAAAAAAAAAACAATAATTTATAATTACAAAGCACATCCAAACTTTAAGAGATTTATTTTCAAATAATCGATTCTCCAAACCTTGACATTTCATGAATCGATTCTTATCGATTTAAAAATCGATTTTTTTAATACGACGAATCACTAACGCTGGTGTCAATTATCAGCCTGGATATTTAAAAATTTTAAAATCATAAACAAAAGATGCAGTTGTAACACAGCGAAAGTTCACAACTCCTCAAATTTATTAATGCATGATTTAATCAAGCCATGGCGACTATTATGTCACCGTACCACTGGGTAGGGATTATTTTTAACCCGTCTGACTAACTACCACTCAAAGCTGAAAATCTGGCACCAAACTCCTGTAGGTATTTCAGCAGATGCTACTTGAAAGCCAGACCTTCTCTAGTTCTAATGCATTTACGATTTTAGATCAAATCATTCTTTGATATCACGTTACATTTGGTCACTTCTAAATATAGCATGCACCTTCATGGTAAAATTCTGTCGTAAAACATATATAGGTTTGTTCCGGCTGTTGAACTTGAGAGTCAGTCCTTGTCATTTGGCTTTTTTACCATCTTGGATTACATAAGACCAAGCGAATTTGCGATAAAAGGTTTAAACCTACAATATTAAAAAGTACTAATCAATTTAATTTCCCGGTTAACAAAGATTACTTCCCAAGTTCTTTTTTTACTATCTTTAAATTAAGCACAAAATTTCTATAGTTGGGAGGACGTCAAGGTAATCTCGACCGTGTAATCGAACACTTCCTGGGACCTAAAGGATATTTCCGCACCAGTGATCCTCAGTCCCTGTACGACAACCTGGTAAAGAGATACGAAGAAACAAAGAATAAGGTCCAACATGGTTTTGGTCGTGGACGCAGGTCTATCAAAAGCGATATCGATAATTTCGATAAGAACGTAAGTAAAATATTATTTTTTTTCATCATTATCAGCATATAAGACATCTTCTCTAAAGCCATAGGATTCTTCTCGAAGAAAGCTATAAGCATAATCACCACGACAACCCGCAAATTATTGGCGATTTCAAAGTTTAAGAGATCCACAGTTCTATGTTTTCCTACATACAATAAATAGTACCATCACGTTCAGATTTCCTTCACTGTTTTCCTTTACTGTCTGCCGATAGAGTTACCAATTTTAAATTAGTGAATGTATGCGAATTTTGAATAATTGATTGGTATATGCCGGGGATCGAACCTGTGAAGATTAGAATGATATTGTTTTTTAATTTTGTTAAAACACTTTCATATATCTACTATCTGTTCTATATAACATACTTTGAAGTACTATATTTGATATATATACATATAATATACTTTATTAAATTATATTCCATTCAAATGTTTTTGTGGAAAACTAAAACAGTATTCTATTATTGTTAATAGCTTATGTCCTCCAAACGATAACAATTATAATAAATATAACTCCTTCACAGCTGAAAGCCGAATCGAATTCATACCACAACGAACTCGATCTAGATATCTACGTGAAGTTGTTCGGAACCGATGCAGTCTTCCTGTCTTTTGGCGATGACAAAGGTTTTGACTTTAACAAGATTCTCGATGAAATCCTTGGTACTTGCAACAGTGGTATGAATAAGCTGAAGCATTTCCAGGTAAAATTGGACTCATTTTATAAATAACTGATTTTTTAAATTTTAATAGCATTCTAAAATTCCATATATCCCTATATTTTACTGAAACTCATTTTCAAATGATAAAATTATAACTTACTGGATGCCTAATTTCAATGTAACTCTTACAGCAAGAACTACGCACTCATCTTCTCTTTATGGATGCCGAACTAAGTTATCCCACTTCTGTGGGTCTCCCTCTCCGCTTGAATCTCGTGGGATCTCTTACTGCTCGTCTTGATGTTGCCACTAATGTGGATATCCAAGAGATCATGAAATCACCTCAAAGCGCAAAGGTCGATGTCAAATTCGTACCAAGCACAGACGTCGAAATTGCCGGAGCTCTACTCATTGATGCTGACTCTGTCACCACGGGTCTTAAAGTTATCACCAACTTACGCTCTTCGACTGGTCTCCACGTTATCGCGAAAGTCATCGAGAATGGTCGCGGTTTTGACCTACAGTTAGGCCTCCCAGTAGACAAACAAGAGATTTTGGTAGCCTCTAATGAACTGGTATACGTGACAGCTGAAAAGGGTCAGAGGGAGAAACAAACAAAAATTAAAACTGGACAGAATATGCACGATTATTCGCCGTGTTTCGACCAGTTGTCTGGTGTTCTTGGTTTAACACTCTGTGGACATTTCTCTTTACCTTTCAGTATATCTAGTAAGTTTAAATTGGTTTAGCGTTTTGCTTCCTAATTATTATATTTATTGATGGTCTTGATTGTAATACTGTTTCTATTTTATTACTAAAGATCGTGACAAACCCAGCGACCAAGTAATCTCTCAATTTTTCAATCGGTTCCCACTATCCGGAACAGCTTCAGCGAAGGTTGTCCTTGAGAAAAACGATCTTCAAGGATATCATATTAAAGGTGTTGTCCGTGAGGATGCCGCTGCTGGTAAAAAGAGCTTCGAATTCTTATTTGACGCAGAAGGTGAATTTTTTCTTTCTATTTTAACTCCTCGATTATATATTTGAATTTATTATTATCAGTTCGTATATGATGATTATTTTTTAACAAAGATTCACTAACCTGGTTTTGCACTGACGTTCCAATTATTTTTCCAGGCTCCCAGAACCGTCACACCAAATTCACAGGTCAATACGTCTACAACTCAAATGAAATCGGTGTTAAACTTGAACTTCAGTCTCCTATTAAAAATCTTTATGGTGAGATATCAGCCTGTAACAACCCAAGAGAACTGATGGCTAAATATGTAGGTAGAGTGGATACCATGGAATACAAAGGTCGGATTGGCTTTACTGTCCAGGGCAATGAGCAACGGTCAGTTTACAGACCGGTATTTGAATACAGCATCCCCGATGGCAGTGGACAAACTCATTCGGCTGAAATTATTGGTGAAGTTATCAAGGAGACAAGCGGTCGGAAATCCAAATATACTGCCAGTGGCTTAAAGATCCCGATGGCAAAAGGACAACAACCAGTGGAAGTAAATGGATACGTGTCTCTGCAAGATCAGCCCAGAGATATCGAGGTTGATCTGGCAGTGAAGGGATATGCTAGCCTGAAGGGTTCTTTGAAAGGATCTGACGTTATGATTGACTTTGAGAACAATTTAAATCCCAACGTTAATTTCAATATGAAGGGTAAATTCGATTACAATAATATGGTAAGTAGAACTCTAAATATTTATTAGATTACATTTCAATTTGATATTTTTCGTAGTTTAGATACGTGCATTTCACCAGATTTCATGTAAAGTAATGATATGGTAAACGATAATAAACACGTTAAACTTAGAGGGGAACTAGCTCTCAAGTGTTTGTACTGGAACTCACCGATAGCTGGTTGGCAACAGGTCTTCAATTCAAGTGTGGGAGTTTGCCAGACGCTTTCAGAAAAAGACCTACCACCCTGCTATGGTTTCATCACGATGTATTCTTCGCGCTTCTGCTCATTTGCTAGGATTGATTCTGATGTTATACCTATGTATATGAACATTCAGAATTTTTCTGATATTTTCTTTTATTTCTGTTACCTACATTATTTCCTACAATAATGAATGTTTTTTTTTTGATAATTAAATGGATTGATAAATAATCAACTAAATATAAGATCACTTGTTTTATTATACGAATTTTATGTTATATATACATCTTTTTTGTAACTTACTTCAAAGTTTAATAGAAGATTTCTGTTTCAGATTCACAATGAATTTGAGCTCCAATACGGTCCTAAGAAAAACGATCCGCTATCAAAAGTGAGCTTCTTCCAGCACCTAAAGTATCACATTCAATCTAACGAAGATTACAACATCATCACCAAAAACAGCTGTAAATATTTTTTTTTTATTGAAACCATTGAAATGAGAAAGGTTTGGTAGTTGAGTGTGATTTAAGAATAATAGTAAATTTTCATTATTATTAACAGTGTAAGTTGTATCGATGTGATGAAGTATTGTAGGTTTTCAGTCTAGTATACTTCTTCTATTGTTGTTATTATATTATTCATCGGACTGTAAATAAATGAGAAAGCATAAGAAAATAGAATTGGATATTATTGTCTTTATTTAGGAACTGAATATTACATAAAGCGAAGCCTGAAATCAATTATACTTCAATTACATTTAATTTCATATCTTAACTTAATACCTAATATTTTTCCAGTAATTTCATTACATTTATGTAATCGTTATTGTATCGTAAAATTTACGTCATCTTGTGAATAAATAAAATGAAGCAAGAATCTTCAACAAAAAATATATTTTCTTTCAGTTGAAATCCGTGCGGTCCCATTGAAGGTGGTAGCAAACGCTGACATTGACCCTAAGAAGGTTGTCATTGAAATTGGAGGGCAATATATTGACAGAAGCGCTAAACTTGATGTGGAAGCTAGAACAAAGATCAAGAAACCGGGAGATTACAGCGTAAAAGTCAAGGCTAACTTCAATGATGCTTGTATTGAAGTCTTATCGAAAAGAGATGTTGTTTCTGCTGAGAAATCCAACTTAGAGAATTATCTTGACATCACAGGTGTAGGGCGGTATGAACTCTCAGGAGTTGTACTTCATAAGACCAAACCAAATGATATGAACGTTGGTGCTATCGGTCATTTCAAGATTAAAGCTGGTTCCAATAATGAAGATATTAAGTAAGTAATGATGATACTTAAAGATGATATCTTAAATTTAAATTATGACATGACTATTACAAATATTATATCAGCAAATACGTTTGTGACAAACAGCAAATATATAACTTATTCTATATAATACAGATTATATGAAAAGTTTCCTTTTATTCTCCTACAACTGCGTAGATTCTGAAGGTTAATAGATTCCCCACTGCAATTAAAAATCATTGCCGACAAATGTCAATCTTTCAATGGCTCACTTCAGTTAGGGCCTGAGAATTTATACTAATTACATTTTTTAAAACTAATTTGATGATATTATTACTTCAAAAGGTTTTTTTTTAATGTTTATTAAACGTTCACAACACACACATGCTTTTAGGAGAATAAGTAATCACTAATATATGGTTTCGTAGAACTTTCTAAACAAACTTAATGAACTACCTTTCACTCTTTCCCAGATTCGATATTGGGTTAATTGAAACATCCAGCATATACTCTTCACATGCCCAAGTTTCTAACAGCAAAGGCGAAGTTCTGGACTTTTTATTAAAAGTAACTCGCACTGGGAATCCCACCGGACAACTGAAGTTCAACCTAAAAGATATCATCGTAGCTCATGGAGAGTTCAAAGTCACTGATAATGACGGCAAGGGTAATGGAATGATTATAGTGGAGTTCAAAAAAGTAAGTTTTCAATAGCATTATATAAATACTAGCTTTCGCTCGCGACTTCGTCCGCATGAAATGTAGCAATTTTACGTGGCGCACGAAACGGAAGCTCTCAAAAGGAACATAAACCCCAATTTTGAAACATTCTTCATTCAAAAAAACAAACTCTTCAGCTTTATAATATTAGTAAAGATATTTTTAAAATAAGACAAGAAATCTAGTCTAACATTGATCATTATTCTTTGCCAGAAAAGTAAAGATAAATAAGGAACAATATTTGTGTTATAATTAAGATACATAATTATTATTTGAAGGTCATCTTTACAAAAATTGAGTCAAATATTATGAATATTAACTATGTCTGGTTATTTCAAGCTGGATATATCCATATTAATTTATACAACTCTATATAATCTGGAATTATGTTCTACTTAAAAAAATAGCAAATATAATTGAAATTATATGAAACAATATTTGATTTACAGCTACAACGTAAAATAAAAGGTGACGTCAAATTCGTTTCTAAAGACCCGGTCTTCAATACCGACATTGAATTATACCTCGATTTCGAAAAGAATAACAATAACAAATTCCACTTCGTAACAAATAACCGGAAGACGCAGAAACTCGTTTCTTCCAAGTAAGTCATTTTATTCTGATATTGGTAAAAGAAGGACTATGCTACCAATTTATTTTAAAAATACTTAATTGCTAATAGTTAATAATAAATTCTTGTAATCAAGCTAATTAATCTCGAACAAGTTATGTAAGTTCAAGAAAATCTGTGCTTTAGCGGCAAACTTAAATTTATCTGGTTCCATTTAATTTTAAAATATGCTATCCTATATACTATACTATCTAGCTCGACGAACACTGCCTTGATGATAAAAATAATCCTAAAATTCAACCACAACGCTACCTACTGGTTCCAGTTGTGAATTTGACCCATCTTTGAATTTACCTGAATCGCCACTAAAAAATTCATCAAAATATATTCATCCTTCCAAAAGGAATTCAATCTCATACGGACAGAATAATTATGTATATTAAGATTGAAGATTTAAAAAAAAAATTCAATTTTTTACCATTAGTCACAGTAAGATCTGATGTTAAATGCTGTTACGGCCTAAGATGGTAAACATACTAAACTCACTGCTATCACTACTTGACTAACCTAAATTGGCTTTCAAGTGACTCTGTCTAAAGAATAGCTAGTTAGCCAGGCAGGCTCAGGAAAGCCCTAGCACTGTGCTTAAGTCCCAACACGATGTTTTCCTTCACCAAAAACCCTTTAGTATACGAGCTTAGCCGATTAACTCCGTGTCCGATGAAAGTCCTCACTGATCCCTCAGTCAAAATAGAATCACTTGATTTTAATAAAGCAAGATACTGGCTTCCCTTAAAGGTTTTTGAAAAGGGTCTTTGATTAGCAATGTATTATAAGCATTAATAGATTTAAATTTTAACCGATAGAAGAAGTAATCTTCAATAATAATTTCAGGAACAAAGTGGAGTACGATGGTAAAGTTACAGAACTTAATTACGTACAAGAAGGAGTTTTCTCTATAACTGGCAAGACCAGTGTTAATCTTGACGTAGTACTCCCGACGGAAAGATGTATTAACTTCAAGATAGACCGCGATGTAGCCGTGAACGATGGTGTTAGTATACTAAGACATATATAACAATTCATAAATTAAAGTACTTTTAAATATATAGAGTCTAGGGCATGACAAAAATAATTTTGGTAATGTAACTAATTTTAACAGCTCTGAAAATACTGCTTGCTACGTCTATAATCGTGGACTTGGAAGCCTACAAAGTGGAAGACTTAACTTTTCAAATTGACTAATCGCTCTTGGCTTCACAGCTTAACCTGGCTACTGTTAAGTCACTCAGCCATATTGTAACAAGGCAACAAAATCAAACTCCTTACGCTTCTACTTCCATTTTATATATAACATTTTTTTTAATTTGGCTGCAAACTTTTCACTACTTGTTTAAAACTGATAGAACGATAAATATTTTCGGTGGACATTTTTCTCTCAGATGATAGCTTTTTTCTTAATGCTTCCGATCACTAATTTAACCTATATATGTTTGCCAATCTTTATTGAATAATTTTCCTGTAAACAGAAATACAGTGGACATGCAGAGCTACTTCTCTCTGATTCCGTGAAGCGTGGCTCGGCGGCATCCACAATCAGCTACAAAGGAAAAATTGTTGACACTGACATAGAAAAGGAAATCATTAACTATGAGGGTCAACTGGAATTCCGTCTTAAAGATGGTAAACAACTATTAAACACGTTCTATCTGAAGAACATTCCCGAAGGCAATAAATTCAAGTTTGACTTTAAGGTGAGCGCTATAATGTCATTCATACTTTTGATAATCATTAGAAGTGTTCAATAAGCTACTGCCATTAATCTATCAACCATAGCGTCTTTTAGTCATAAATACTTCATTTAATTTAGATTCAAACAAAACCGTCCGCTTATAAACATCAAAACCACCACCGGTTCGTACAAACAACCCAGTATTATTTAAACAGATATTTACAATACAGAGAGAGAGAGAGGATTAGTGTTATAATCATTTTTAGTTATTTTTACATCACTATTATTCACATGTTTATCCACTCTAAAATAGCCTTTTAACACTGAAATCCTCTTGACATGATGCTTAAATTTACCAGACTACTACAGTTTCTAATATGGTATTTTACGAAATCCAGTTTTTCAATATTTTCCGGACATACATTAAATTATCAAACTTACTTACTTAAAACATTGAGGTAACTATAGAATTGTGCTAGTATTTTTTGGTTAAATCTAAATTAATAATTCCTAACAAGGCGCTTAAGAATCAGTCACCTATCTTAAGTATATCACTCTGAATACTTTGTCATTTAAAACTAACTATATTACTGTTATATAATAATCCTTTTTTGTTTCCTTGTTGGCATTGAACAATACCTTGTGATGTTCCAAAAACATGTCTTATAAAACATAAGCACTAATCATACTGTTTTTCTTCTAGTCTGACGTAACCGGCAACTTGATCCCCAAACCCGCATCTCTTAGCGCTACTGGTTCTTACCTCGACTCTGAGACAATTATAAATCAGAATTATCGAGTGAAGGGCAACTATGGTGATGACATCAGTTTTGAATATGTCGATCAATGGGACGTGCAGTTATTCGAAAAGGACAAAAAGTTAGTTCACTATATTTTATATTAATTAAAAAATAGAAATATTTTTTTCTATTGCATGGATTATATGCAGCTGTAATATCTAATCCTTATTCTCGTGTAATTCACTTGTATATATATTTTTTTTATTATTATTATGTACAATAATAGTTTTTGAATAGCTTAATCAAATTTTAAATTAAATATTTGACCCTTTTCTAAGATAATTGTAATGTTCAAGATTTTTGTATTTTAGAATAGTGTTGTTGAACAAATAGAGATATTTTACTAATAATTCATTACATAATAGTAGCAATTACTTTTCGATTGTTTATTTAAGAAAAGATTAAAAAATACTTATTTTCCACTTCCTAGATACTTGAGTGACTACACAGTGACCGTGCACCTTCCATTCGAGAAAGCTCACGATATCAAATGGGCATCTACAGTTCAGTACCTACAACCTGACGGCAAGGATATCGCTGAGGTATTTTTTAAATAATTGGTTCATAAGTCAGACGTCATATTACAGAGCATTCAATAAGTGTAGGTATGAGTTTTAAAAAGTGAACACAACTCCATTAAAAAAGTTTTAACAAAACATGGTTAGAAATAGCTTTCTAATTTGATTTTAAATAATAATAAAATAAATAATTTAAATTACAAATTGGTCTATGCCGTTGTATCCGGAAAATATCATAATTTTAATACCAATATATATGTCATTATTATAATTTAATTCGAAGAATTTTTTTAAGGATACTTGATCTTTTAAGAATTGTTTTTATAATAAGTAATGCAATGTAGTAGGTAAATATAGAGGGACTTCTGCAGAAATCACATTAGAACGAACAGGACTTTCCCTTGAATAATCAGAAAGTTATCTCGCTTCTGAATGAGAATTCTGTTTAGTATTTAATTGTTTCTTTTTATATTTCAGTACACAATAGTAGAATCTGTCCAAGTCAATGCTGACGTCTTCAAGGTGGACGCTAATGGAAAAGTTGGTATTAAGAACGGCTCCGGTGCTATTAAAGTACTAATTCCACATAACGATCCATTTATAGTAGACTTCAATTACAAGAGAGACAGCCAAGGTGAGTTTGTTTTCATACGGATTAATTTTATAAACAAACAAATATGAATCAAAATAACAATAACCACGGATGACAATTCAATTTACGATGAGATCAATAGGCTCTTGGTTTGCAAATAACATATTATCCCAAGCCATACATTTGAAGCTGCAACATTACAGCCAATAAATAAGCATAAGTCTATTTTCTGAAATCACCAGGTGACAAAAATAACAACTTTGTCGAAGTCAAAGCGAAATACGGAAAGGGCAAGACTACTTCGCTATCCGTTGACTCTTCGTTCGCTCCTCACGACAGCACTCTTTTAGTGAAAGCTTACTCTCCAAATGCTGAAAAATTCAAGAAACTGGAACTTAATATTCACTCAAAGGTAAGGCTTAATAACATCATTACATACTACTAATTCTAAATATAATTATCTCGTTGGACTATTGCAAGATACGCCTCGAAAGTGGTTCTTTCTAATAGTACGTTTTGTCTTCCTCTTAAAATATAATTACTAAAGGGTTTATTTATTGTAATACATTCTTTATAGTACTTAATAGCTTAACATATTTTATTGGAGTATTACCAATGTCATATATTAGTTAAAGTTATACTAAATTTGGATCTCCTTTTTCAGAACCCATCTCCTGACACATACAGCAATTCTATTATAATGGACGCTGATGGACGTATCTACAAGTCTGAATCTACCATTGTATTGTCAAAGGCTCACCCGGTATTGGATATTCAATACGTCAATCCTGAAACTAACAAGCCTAGCAGGTAAAATAATTTTTCAACAATTACAATTGTGGTTTTTATAACTTATTGAATTTTAAATTCTTTTAGTAGATCGATATCGACATACTCGCTGTTCTGTTTTGCAAATGAATGTCATTTTCTTAGCTTCGAAACTAATTTGCTTCTTTCTTTTTGTATTACTGGGGTACCGGAAGACAATGCTATTGTTCCATTTTTTTGTACCTCTTATGATATGACCTATCCAATTCCATTTTAGTTTATTTATCTTTGAACGAATATCGTCTATTTTCGTACTTTTCTTAATTATTTTATTTCTTATTCTAACACTATTCCTTATATTTAACATGCTCTTTACCATTTTAGTTTGGTAGAATTTTAGATATTGGGCCCGTGTTTTGTGATAGATCATATCTGACAGCTGTATGTGAGAAGCTGTATTTAAGTATAAATAAATCATAAAATAATGATCTAATGAGACATGTACTAGGTTGAGAGTTCGATAGTTAATCTGTGTTTAGGAAATATTGAACATTAGAACCGTACATCAATTTTGAAAAGGAAATTAGAATTTCATGTTTTGCTTAGATCTTTTTAAAATAGATATAACACAGCATTACTTTCCATCCAGAATCTACGTGAAAGGCAGCTCGCTCAGCTCAACTCAAGGCAAGATCGAAGTCAAAGTAGACAACATTTACAAAATCTGCTTCGACGTTGTGGCCGAGGGTAGTGTGCAGAAGGACAATGTCGCATTCAAGGCCGTCGCCAACTCCAAGGAACTAGGCTGGAATAACTACAATGTCGATATCAGCAGCAAGGACACCGGTAACGGCAAACGATTGGAGTTCCACGCCATTAACGACAACAAGAACGTGCTTAGTGGAAGGTAAGATAGATTATCATAATTAAAATAAAAGTTGGAAACATTTGCTGAAAATGATACCACTTGGTATTTACTTTAATTCTTATGACTTACCGTCATAATTAAAATCATTAACATATAAGAGATCCCACTGCAGGGCCTCTTTACGAAGAAAAGTATGGGCGTAATCACCACTACAATCCAAGATATATTCACGGTTTCAAACTCCGAGAAATCCACACTTCTTTTCTAAATGGTGGTACTACAAAAACATATCTCGGGTTCAGAAAAGTTCCTCACGATGAGATCCTTCACCGTCAGACTATATAACTAAAATTAGTAAATGTACACGAGTTCCGAAAAATTCGTTAATACATATCGGGAGTTCGAATCTGCTGTCCGCATTAATGTTCCACCGGTCAAACCTTTACACCACCACGAGTAAAATAAGTAGAAACTCTTAATATTTAAAGTATCAAACAGTTATAAAGTCTATTCTTCTTTTCAAATCAGACAGAAACGAATTACATAAAAATAAGATTTTAAAATATCTATTTTGCACTGACAGTTACTATCGCCTTAAGCATCGTAACAATGTATTTAATTGTTGATTTCATAGCGCTATAATTGAATGTCGGGAAGTCTAAAATAATACATTTTTTTCCAACAGCACATCGTTTATAAGCAAACAGGAAGGTCAGAAGACTATCATTGAAGGATCCGGCTCGGTTAAACTAAGGGAAGATCAGAAATCTGCAAATTTCAAGTTTATCCGTACCGTACTTACAGAGAGCAGTGAACAGGGTGTTGAGGTTGGTTCATAGTGAGGATAAGATGTATTTTAGATAAATTTATTAATGAAAATGAAAAATAGAGTTTTAAAATTTTCTTTGTAATTGTATATTTAAATAAGTGATGGTGTCATGTCGCTATTTAGAACCATATTATATTGAGAATTAATGATCATTGAATGTCATGCAATTTTTATATTCTACAGACGTTCTTCAATGTTGCTATCGGCGAACGAAGCTACGTAGCTGAATCACGTGTTACCAACTACGAATACAAGAACTCTTATGTCTACTGTGAAGAGAAGAAGCAATGCGCCCACGCTGAAATACAATCAAAGATCGACATGTCCAGTAAGTGAAGTTTAGAAATGTATAGTAACTTGACATTATATAGTAACCTTTAACATATATGAAAGTACCAGGGCGACCGAGCCCAGCTCGGTTCTTTAAAAAACATTTTTAAATTAAAGTGTTAGGTTAGCCTTATAGATACTTAAATTATATATATATCTCTTCTGCTGTTACCCGGATTCGAACTGGGGTTACACGGATTTTCGAAGTAACCAATTTCCATCTGCGCTATTTTTGTTTTGACAGCGCCGGCGAAATTTACCTTTATATTCTAGCTAATTTTATTGCCTGAAAACTCAGTATAAAAAGTTTTCTATGAATAAAATCTAGCTAGATCGCTTTACCTTCCCCGTTACTATCTACATACAAAGTTTCACGTATATAGATGACGCCGTTTCCGAGATCCTGAATATATATAAATATACAAGAATTGCTCGTTTAAAGGTATTAGATGTATATTATTAAGAATTAGATATAAACTGTTATAATCCATCTTTAACTATAAAGTCATAGGATTTATCTTAAAGTTACGCTGCAAAATTACAACATCATAATATATATATTAAAGAACTTTTAGGCTTTCTACTTTTAACAGTATAGTAGTTCTGTTCTAAATTGTCTTTTTTTTAATTACGAATCTAAACTTAATAAAGTGGTGACAAGCGTGAGGTGTTTCAGAACAATGGTAGCGTGGTAAACTGTCTTGCCCAATACGGTATTCCCTCGGAGTTATGATATGTGTTTCTTTAAAAAGGGACACACGCTTTTAACCAGTAAACGCAACAGTGATACTCTTGATATTGCAGTTGTTCGTAGACGACAGTAACCATTTACCATAAGATACGCCGTCTGCCTGTTTAATGCCCATAAAAAATAATTATAATTATTATCATCAGCTCCTGGTGTGATTGTTAACCTCGTGAACATCGGCTTTGACCTGCGCAAGCTGGGTGTCGCCCCTGAACTGGGATTGCAGATGCGTGATGAGGTCTCGACTTCTAAACCACCAAGGTTCACCCTCGACTTGCATGTTAATAGCCAGGAGAGGAAGTATCACCTTCACGCTTACAACACGCCCGAACATGGCCGTAAGTATTATTCTGCCAGTCTCTGTTTTGAAGAAGTCTCGTAAAACATTCTGATTAATGAAAATTTTTTTCTAGAAATTTCACGTAATTTAAAAATGTCTGGATACAAATGTTTGTAACAAATTGTACTGCAATCTTAATATTTTCTGCTTTTTTTATTGATCAAACATCGAAGGATTAAAAGTTGAAATTAACGGTAAATAATTCAAATATTTCACGTTTATCTACAGAACACATTTTTAATAGCTTTCGTAACGATGATGGCTTTGTTGATAGCGTTTCAGATACCTCGTCAATCGATGTAAGTAACGAATCCGCAGCTGAGTCTGAACTATCAGTGCAGGAAAACATTGTGAGGAGATCATTGCATGATGGTGGCTTTAACAGCTAAACCCATCTGGCTGTATATCATTCTCAATTTGAAAACCTGTCGCCAAACATCTGTTTATCTAGTCCGGCCACGGCACTAAAGTTAGACATTACGACATTCGCAATAAATATGTTCTCTAAAACTTATCTTCTTTCACAGACTTTGCATCCGGAGTTACCGTTCGCTTACCATCTAGATTATTGGCTCTTGAATACACACTCGACTATCCAACCGATAAGTTCATGCCATTCCCCGTTAGAGGAGAGGTTTGCTTGGATCTCGATAAGAATAAGCCAGGGCACAAGACATCGGCTAGATTCCTCGTCGACTTCACTAACGCTGGAGGAAGCCAAGACACTGCCATTGCTGAAATCGGATTCTTCCATCCTAAGATTGAAAAGGTAAGGAGGAAATTTGATGTTCTAAATCGAAAGTAGTTACATCTCTTCTTTATTTGCAAACTATTAAATTCTATTTCATTCAACAGGAGGCCGTGTTCAGAATCAATGGAGTGGTTAAGCGACCTGGCGATGGTACTTTTAAGTTTGAAACTTCAGCCACCTTATCATGCCACTCTGCATTTGGCAAGGTAAGATTGTTTTATATTAAGCTTACAAGGTTTATAAAATGTAACTTACTTCTGTAAAATATTCAATCTAATATTTTCTTTCGACAGGACCGCGTCTCCAAACTCTTACTGGAAGTATCCCCTCGCAAATTCGAGTTCTTGGTACGTACATATTATAATATTTATGATAAAAATCGTGCATAGACACTCGTAATTATTCTCCTTATACTTGGATCTTGTAGTTTACTGCCACTAGGATAATACACGTTTATCTGACTTTAGTTATGTACCATTGAGTGAAAACAACCTTTTAATTAAATTTTTAACTACAATACTTAATTTCATGTTTTAGTAACAGATAAAAAACGATTTTTATTCTGTTCATTTCTTTACCTTTTTCATATTTATACTACGTACAATTATTTTGTTTTTGTTAAGAATACCTCTGTTTAATTAAAAGAAAACACTTTGTATACCACACATTTGCCTCTGTACAAGCCATAAAGTGAAATTAAGTATTTATTCGATCGTTCATAACAGCAGAAATAAAAAAAATCCTTACAGATATGACGTTCACAGTTTTCTTAAGAACACATATATGACTTCTTATGTATACGTGTTAATACTATTTTTTTTTTTGCCTAGGCTGAAACACCATTCGTAAAAGTATTGCATATCGATGCTGGCTTCACTTCAACACCGGAACAGAGAACTTATCAGTCACTATTCAGCGTTTGCCTACTGGAAGGCAATGTGGTTCAAATAAAAACACTGCTCAAGGACTTCCAATACTTGGAATTCACAACAGGTTACTATTATTTATTTATATCAATTTTAAACGCTCCGAGATTTCATTCAAATAAGGAAATTAAAAGTTTTTTTTTTTATTTTGTGACTTAACTTGAAATCGGTGGCCGTGGCTCATTAAACAATTGACACAGATGTATGTTTAGCCAGATAAATAATGTTTATAAGTAATTTTCATTCAGTGTGGTAAGATTAGTAGTACCTAAATAAATATATAAAATAATACCTAATTAAAGTCGTGCTTGCCTAGTGGTTTGACCGATGGAATATTATTTGGATGTCCGCAGGTTCGAACCCCTGCATAGGTTCGAACCCCTGCATGTACGAACGATGTTTTCGGAATTCGCGTACATTTACTAATTAGAATTGGTAACAGTATCGACTGACGATGAAGGAAAACATCGTGTGGAAACCTGAACCTGAGACATGTTCTTGTAATACTACTGTATGTGGGAAAAATATAGAACTGTGGATTTCTTAGAGTTTGAATTCGCCAATACGTCGTGGGCTGTCGTGGTGATTACGCCCATACCTTCCTACGGAAAGAGGTTTATGGCCCTACAGTGGGTCTCTTACAGGTTGATGATGATGATGATGAAATAGATATGTAAAAAAGTAATTGTAGTTCACAGATGATTGAAATAAAACATATTTTAGTTAATTTTTAAAATAATGAGATAAATACAGTAGTATAGAGATGGTAAACATTAGTTTTCAGCATTATTGTATAATATCTTAATATATATCAACAATATTTATAATACTAAAATAGAGCATCATTTTTAAAAGTGCGCGATAATCACTACGATCCAAAAGAAAATAATGTACCTATAGACTTTAACGTCTCGCTTTCTCTCTCTTTGTAAATATTTGGAGTACATTAAAAATATTCTTATTCTCTTACAGTCTAAAATCTATTTATACATTTATAACTCTTTTTCGTTACTTCACTTCAAAAATCGTTAATACATTACATATGATATGACAGCAGATGAATTGCTATACCACTTTTACACCAAACTTTTCTTGGTATTATGCTCCTTAATCTAATATTAGTATTTTTGTTAATCCTATTGTTATGATATCAAAATAATGACATGATAAAAGCTAACAAAGAATATACTAATTTTCCAAGTTTTGCAAACCTATTTAAACTTATTTATAGTGACAATATCCAGGCACACTGACCCCTGTGTCTACTATACCGACGTGACTAATAACGCGGTTAGTAGGTTCATCTATCGAGCCGTGAACGCTCCGGCGCGGAACATGTATTTTTTATTGTAACACGACAAAGTGACTGCACTGTGCCTGATGGTAAACATAGTACAATTCAAATACATCGACAACCACCGAGAAACAGATTATCCATCACCGCTCGCCACTGTCATGCCGGCTTGTGACATTGTGGGTTATAATATAAAAATAAAGGGTAAAGGATCGTAATAAAACCGCCATAAAGGCAATAACATCATAAAAAATCCACTCTAAAATAGTAAATAGTTAATTCAAAATATATAAAAACACCCAATAGTTGCTCTCACATACGATTTTTCATGCAGAAAGTACGAAAAAAGCGAAAGCGAAAAAGGTACGGACCAAGAGTCTGCAAAAAAACCATATTTATACAACATAAAAAACCATGCCTATGTATTTCTAAATGCTTCTTTTATGAACAGAGGAGTCCGGCTGTAAATTCTCGGTCGTTGCCCACCTTGTACCGGAGAAACGTGCCGACATCAGTGCGGACCTCATCCTATCCGGAGGCAAGAAGAACATTGCTCACGGTGCCCTGTTCCTTAAAGATAACACGATTCAATCCGAATACGGAGTCTCTAAGGACAACTTCAATCATTTGATGGTAAATATAATTACCAAAAAATTTTATTCTTAATTTTCATTTTCGTAGTTATGGTGGCATCTACGACTAGAGTAAACAAAGTATAATTTGAATATAATTTATTATTGATTTTAGTTTTGGCAAATAATCTTCTAGATGATTGCCACCATTGTTAAGTAGGTAATAATATTACAAGTATCTTGCGAAATATTCAAAATTCTAAGAAGATGGTGACCCTTGTTAAAGAATTTTCCAGGGAGTTTTTATATCATCTCTGAATTCATGCTTCGTGGTATTATTTCCCATCTACTTCACTTGTACACAGTAACTGAACTATATTCCGTAAAATATTACAAAATATAGAGTCAAGTAACACAAGATTATTAATAGAATTTTTTTTTTATATCAAAGGAGGCAAACGATCTGGTGGGTCACGTGATGTTAAGTGATCACCACCGTCCATAGATACTAGCGACATCAAGGACGTCGCAAGTGTGTTGCCAGCCTGTATATGGGACAAGGGGGAGGGGAAGGAAAGGGATAGCAGGAAAGAGGAAGGGACGTGGGCCTCCGGCTCTCTCACTGGCCGAACGAAACACAACAATGCAAGCACTGTTATTTCACGTCGGTTATCGGTGAGAGGGGTGGTATTACCCCCGAGGAGCCGACTCATTCATGCTGAAACCAAAAATAGCTTCAGCGGGGCTCTACCATCTACAAAAATACTAAAAATACAAAAAGCCGCTACATAACATACTAAGATTCCACCAAAAACACATCTGAGAGTAATTTAAAGTTTAAACGCTATCCATTTTATTCCACAGGCTACTGTTAAGAAAGACGTTGATAGCCTGAACGATCGCATCAAACAACTTGGTGAGAAATCCAGTGATGACTTCCAACAGCTTCTACAGCGCGCTACACCATACTTTAAACGCATTGACGATGACTTTAGAGCCGAGTGGGATAGATTCTACAATGAAATCGCTGTCGACAAGGTCTTCAAAGAATTGTCACATAATCTGTAAGATCACTAATAATATCTACTTAATTCTTGCTAAATTTCCAAGATCACTGCTGTTTTCGCAGATTAGTTCATAAATAATTTTAATTGTTGACAGAAATGAGGTTATCCACTACTTGGCTAAGATATTCGATGAAATACTCCAAGGAACGAAACCCCTCGTAGAGCAGATCACCAAGACCTTCACTGAGACTTCCGAGAAGATATCAGAAATGTACAAGAAGACGGTAAGTAATTATACATACATGTTAAGTTACTTGATCCTGTTTTTGATGATTCAATAGAATAACATTTGCTAGTCGCATAACGCTTGTTAGATTCCATTTACAGTAATTGAAAATGTTAGTAAAAACATAAAAAAACTTAACTTAAAAAAACATAAACAATGTTCATTACGCTTAGACTTTCTTGAACTTGTATTTAAATATTTGTTCATAAATCTTGGTACCCTAAAATATTTATTTATTGATACAGCTTGAACCTCAACTGAAACAACTATATGAAACTCTTGGCAAAATTCTAAAAGAATACTTGGACGCTGCCATAGACGTTGTTGCACACCTGGGCGCACTTGTTACCGACTTCTTCGAGAAACATAAGCAAGAGCTTCAGCAACTAACCAACGTTATGACTGAAATATTTAAAGGTAAGAACCAATACCGGGGTTTGCTTATTGTACAATCAAATAATATATTTACGTAAAATAATCATGCATGTTAATAGTCATAAATCAACAGGCGTAATTAATTCAAAGGATGGATTACAGCCGAGTCGTTTTTTCAAGTTGACATAAACGTATTAACCATTTCAGGTACCACAGCTTCTCATAGGCTCTAGTTTGGTCTAATACATTCCATTTATATCCTTCTTTCTTTTCCCACTTCAAGTTTATTTCTCATATCAATTGATTTTAGGTCAATATAGTTGTCATCCAACAATCTATGTTTAGGTTAGTCTCGATTACTTTTATTTCTAGAGTTAACAGAAGAGCATCATTTAACTTTACATTGCAAATTATATCTAGCAGAATGATAATAATTCATAAAAAAATGAACAGCATAATATATCTTTATTTATTTTCCAGACCTGACCCGCATTATCGTAGCTCAACTGAAGGAGATGCCTGGAAAGTTCAACCAGGTGTATGGGGAACTCATCCAACTCATAAACAACATGCCAATTATTGAGTCTATTAAAGAGAAGGTAATAAATAGAATATAAAAATAAAATATATTAGTGGTCCTAAGGATTAAAAAACAATGGTTGGTGCTAATAAAAGAAATTTCGCATTATACTTTGAAGAGTAATAGACTGTAATATACCGCATATCAACTGGTTTTAAACTAGAAAAAAAACCTAAGTTTAGATAAATAAAGGCATACAAGCAATTTGAAAAGTAAACACACATGAAGCTACTAAATTTAGTATTATCTAGGCTGGAACGAAATTAGACTGCAACAAAACCTACCTATATCATTATGGTCAGTAAACTAATGCTGTGGGGTTTTTTTCAGTGGAAGGAGGGTCTACCAAAGGACCAAATACTTGGAATGTACAACCAAGGCTATGCTGCTATCTACCAAGTGCTTCCAAATAAGGAGTTCAAAGATTTCGCTGAAGCTTTGAACAATTATGTCATCAAGGTGAGGATAATTGTAAATGAGTAGATTTTTTCAACTTTATACTAAAATCTCATATAGCACGTATTTAAAACGATGTCATTAATTTAAAACGATCTCAAAATTATACTAGGGTATTTTCTTATTTTTTAGTAGTGTGTTTGAAATTTCGCGACATTTTTTTGTTATTTTTTTTCAGTCTTTTTCTTTATCATTATCGTTATATCTACAATATAAACTTCTTCCTCTTCATTTTATATAATATTACCTATTTCTGGGTAATATTCAAACTTTGTAGTCTTAGGTTCTGTTACAACGAATAAACTATACACACACACTAGAATAATAATGTGTAGTGTAAATTAACTCTTTGTTTTTAGAAACTTCGTTCCGAACAAATCGACGACGCGAAATCCCTGCAGATCATTTACCAGAAGTTGATTGCAGCGTTTAGTTCGCTGTCACAATTCATCCCATCACAAATTACCAGTTACACGGCTTCTGGACCTACCTCTTGGAGTAGCGTGAGTACTTTAGATCTTATATATCGTTAATATTGATAGAATTATCAACCCCGAACGCAACAAATGTTTGTGTATAATTTCAATAAAGCAAAGCTAAAACGGACTATTTTTCATGCATGTATTCGTGGCGATTACTGACGAACCATCAGCTAAGCCGGCAGATTCATATTACATAACAGTTTAAAATATTACCTTTCCATATCGAGATTAGGACGCTATTTATTTCAAAAAAAGAAAACTAAATATTGAAGAGGAAATTTTAAATGTTATTGAGGCAGTAACAGTTTATGTTTATATAGTTTTACCAGATAAAAACTTTTCCATTTGACTGTATTGTAGACTGATTCCCAATCTTTGACCAGTTAAACACTTCGTATTAATCAAAAACAGCTTAGAAAACCTCCTACGATAGCAGTGAATGCGAATTGCGAATAGATATTCCTTAAGTGAGTTCTTAAATGAAATTATCGCTTCTTGCAAAGCTACATTCAAAACATTGATCTATTAGTAGGCTATCAATTTTGTAAGTCGAATGAATTTTCGGCGAACATGTGATGTCATTATACGCAGAAAGAATAAACAATCATATAATATATTATGCGTATATAACAAAAACAACATATACAATACAATAAAAAATGGTACATTCGTTTGTCTGATTAACGATATTAGATTCATTAACCATCGATCATTGTTTTTAAATTCTTTCAATCTGACTTGAAGTAACTACACTTTTTATTAATATTTCGATAATTTGCCTTTTGATACTGAAACATTAAGATTTTATTTAATAGAGTACCAGTTTTTAAGGTAATAGTGTTAGGTTTTTTAATAAAGTCCCAAAACACATTATTCATTTGCGGGATAGTGAGTTCAAGCATTATGTCAAGCTGGCTTTAAGGTCCAAAGGCTATTATTAGGGTGGATCAATATGCGAACGATGGTGATTTCTGAAACTGAAACGCCATTTTGTGCATCCAATGATAACGAATGTAAATATCTATGTGAAAGATAAACCAATTCGAGTTTCTTGTCAGTTATTCTCGATATGTGCCTTGTTTGTACGAACAGGTGGTTTTGACGTTCATAAGTGCCTTGAATACAGTATTTTTGAATGATTTATTAATTAGTTATTAATTTGTTTAGTACTTCTTCTCTCCTACGAGCACTCCAGTATGGTCCGGTGATGCGTCGTGGAATCTGCTCAAGCAGCTAATATCTGGAGATCTGCCCGACATGTTTGACATGATTCGTTCCTACAGACCACGGTCAATCAATCCATTCGACGAAACGCCTGCTAAACGTGAGTCTCATTTAATCTGTACATTGACATTATTTCTTACAATTTTTGAACAACGAACTTTTTAACATTTCTTATGTTCTCAGTTCGCGCCGTGGTCATCAATGGTCAACACATCTTCACGTTCGATGGCAAACATCTGACCTTCCCCGGACAGTGTCGCTATGTGCTGATTCATGACTACGTCGACAGGAACTTCACTGTACTTCTCCAGTTACAGAACGGACAACCAAAAGCCTTGGTTTTGGAGGATAAGAGCGGAACCATCATTGAGCTCAAGGACAATGGACAGGTGAGAAGAATTGTTCCTTTCATGACAGCGTTAATTATACTTACAATATATATATAATAGACATTAAAATTTCGTCATCTCATCATTATATTATATAGCGAACTTATATTGTAATGTTACAGACCATTTTATTTGGATAGTGCAGTAAAATTTGAATCCTTAATTTATATTACTCTTCATTTACAGTTATGTAGAAGTGCTAAATGATTTTCAGTCTTTAATTGAAGTATGTTTGAACAGGTGACACTAAACGGAGCTGCTCACGGGTTCCCGGTCATCGAAAAGGATGTGTTTGCATTCAAACAGACTAATGGACGCATCGGCCTCGGTTCTCAGTATGGATTTATGGCATTCTGTACTTCTAAACTTGAGGTTTGTAGACGAAAATTACTCTTAAACATGTATTTTAGAGAAATTTTATTTAAACAGTTGTCTATTAATAACTGATTCTTGGCGCTTTTAATGAATTAATAATTATATTATAATAATTTTCTAACCTAAATAAGGTTTTATTCCTCTGAAATATTTATTTGGATGTAAGAGAAACAATCAAACATGAATTGCCGAATATATAAACGCATCTCGTCCGAAATGTGTGCAACCATTACTTCGATAATTTTTCTTATGTTGTACCAATAATTGTCTGGATAGGATTTGTACTAACGCAAATGTTTGAAATAATGATGTAAGAAATTTTAAGCGATGATGGCTTAGTTGATAGCTTGCTAGAACATGGCGTCTATGGAAATAGGCTGTAATTCTATCAACTGAGTTGGAATTTTCGGTAAAGAAAAACATCGTAATGAAATCGTACCATGGTGGTAGCGCTTTTTCAAGTCCACTTGACTACTCATAATGGTCAAGTTGAAAATCTGTTGTCAAGTACCTGTCACTACAGAGAAAATTCCCCTCCAGGTTTAGCGAGTTCACCATTTTAGACTATCTTGACGGTCATTTGTAAAAATCAAATTCTGGTCAAACACTAAAGTATAAAAAATCTAAACCAAATCAAAAATACTTTATTTAATTTATGCCCTAAGAAGGCACTTATGAACGTCAAAACCACCGCCGGTTCTAAAAACAACCCAGTCATCGAGAAGTACTGGCAAGAAAATCAGTCTGATTAAAAACTCGATATGATAAACGACTATCATCATTATTATATAACTAAATTATTAATATATTATTCTCTGTTGAATATAGGTTTGTTACTTCGAAGTGAACGGCTTCTACCTGGGCAAATTACGTGGTCTTCTCGGTGATGGTAACAATGAGCCCTACGATGACTTCAGACTACCGAACGGAAAGGTACAACAATATTAATTATACATTCATTTACAATTTTGTTAAATACAGAGTATTTACAATAAGAAGATTGCAAAGTTTAAAAGTAAATAAGAATATCTTGAATACAGATCTGCACATCGGAAAGTGAATTTGGCAATGGATACGCTCTGGTACACAGCTGCCCGAAGGTCCAGGCTCCGGAACACTCCCACCATCAGATGCACGCTACACTTCCACCAGCCTGTGAGCAGGTGTTCGGGGGAATCTCCCCGCTTCGGCCCATCAGTTTACTCCTCGATGTATCACCATTCAGGTTAGAACAGTTCACGTGTCTATATTCATGTACCGTAGGGCTACAAATTTATTGTCACATAAAGAGTACTTTTCGAAGTAATACTTCTCTTGGAGCAGTCTGAACTCATTAGATTGATTCAAATACAAGGACGGAAAATATACCGTTATTTATCGGATTAATTTATATGTATTTTCGCCTAATACGCAAATATGCCACCGTCTAGGGGGAAAGAGCGGGTTATGTCCGATTCACACTGATTAAAACTTCATAGGTGCCCACTACCGCCATGACAGGGGACAAAAGATAACGAAGTACTTCGTATGTCGCGCAGGCGACTGGCCCAGTATACTCCTGGGCCTCCCGCTAAAGAAACAGACCACATATACACTAGCGCCCAGACAGAAAGTGCAGTGGAGAGACGGGTTCCCGACCCATCTCCACTTGGTCCGGTTTTAGACCTAAACATCTGGCAGCTTGTCTTCTCTGTTCGTTTGTATATGTTACGAGAGAGCTAACGTTTAATGATATTGCAGGCAAGCGTGCATCCACGCAGTGACGGGAACAGATGCGGCCAAGGATTTGCACCAGGCGTGTGACCTCGCGCGTGGATACGCAGCGCTCGCGCTCACGGGCATGCTGCCCGCAGTATTGCCGGACGTGTGCGTGCGCTGCACTGACGCGGATAAACCGCGCGCTGTCGGGGACATGTACGAAGTCAAAATGCCCAACAAACAAGCCGATATCGTCGTCTCCTTCGAAACTACTCAGGTATATTTTTAAAAGCTCAGTTTTCAACAAACATCAATTTTTAAACTTTGTAATCAAAATGGCATCGGCACAAGCTATAGGCAAATTTTTAAAAGCCTTTTTGGTTATCTAAATCTTTGTTTGTATCGTTTTGTGATATTTACTTAAATGTTCCTTCTTTTCCATTTGATGTAACATATCGAAGTATTTTATTTTGACAATTCACAAATACGAAAAAATGGAAAGATAAGAGCACTAGATTCCGCAACTCATATAATTTCAAATTTGTTACCAGACCTGGATTTATTTAAAGTTTCACTAAATTCAATTAATGAAATCTTTCTTCAACAGAATAATGAGCAGACTTACAAGGAATTGGTAATGCCACTTGTAACGCAACTAGTCGAAAATCTGAAGAAGAAGCAAATTACAGACATTAAACTGTACCTCGTCGGGCACACGTCCAAACATCCTTACGCTATTTTATACGACACTGACTGTAAGTAGATAATTCTTCTTTATTATATTTCCTATTTTCTTTATTACTAATCTGCCGTCAAATTTATTAAGATAATTTAAGTTAAAATTTCCGATATACCCCAAAATCCTCTTTTTACCAAAGTCTTATTCCGATATTTTTAATGCGATACTGGTAAACCTCTACTGTAATTCATATCAAAATTAATTAAATACTATTACGTAATTTAAAAACAAATGGCTCTTAACAGAATAATGATGTAAATGTTATTTTTAGTGAAACTGAAGAGTTCTAAGCTTCATTTCGATGACACCGACCGGTACGATCGCACGCCTTACGTCAAAACTGGATTTGAGACTTTCGACAAATACGAAAAGAACCTTGTCGAATTTATTGATGCTGTCAAGATCAAACTTGGTAAGAGAATTTTAAGGTCTAGCCATATTTTATAACCATACTTACCACTATATTATAATCGTTTTGCCTTTTGTCCATTGTCGCAACAACTAATTAGTTCTCCTTACCCTTGTTCCATGTAAGTAGGGTTGGCACAATATATTTTCCTTTTCCACTTTCCCCTGTCAGATAGCCTCTCAGTATTCACAACTTTTATACACGTATCTTTTTTCACACAATCCACCTCTCATATTTCTCATACCACTTTCGGTCTTCCTCTACTCTTATATCCGTTTACCTTCATACTTCGAACGTTTTTAGCTAGTTAGTTTTCAGCTCTCCTCATGACATGTCCATACCGTTACTTCTCAACTTCTATGTCACTGATGCTATTTTCAAACTTCCTCTGACATACTCATTTTTTTATATCATAAGAGACAAACGAACAGGTGTGTCACCTGATGTTAAGTGATCACCACCGTCCATAGACACTAGCAACATCAGAAGAGTTGTAAGTGCGTCGCCAGCCTGTATTGATGGGAACAGGGGAAGGGGAGAGGGAGAGAAGGGAAAGGTGGGCCTCCAGCACTCTCACTGACCTAATGACGCAACAATGCAGGCACTGTTACTACTGCACTCTTTCGTAACACTGGAATCCATAGAATACGACTTATAACTGCACCTATTAGGGAATTCTTATACTGATAAATGATGATATGCAAATGTTAAACTAGAAGTTAATATACGATTCCGGTTTCCAGGTATAACCAACATTGCGTTTAGTGAATATTCACTCTTGGATCTACCTTTCCGTGCCGGCGCTGTGAAACACGTTCTCATGACAATATCTGAACCTTGCATCGAAGAATTCTTCTTGGTGAGTATAAGGACTTAATAAGCCGTTGCTACATTGTCTAAAAGATGATGATTATTGCAGTTAGCATGTAATAACGAATATTGTAATATTTGGATTCTGGTTGATCCACTACTAAGTTCCAGTTACTAGTCAGTCTTCTGTGCAAAATTGTACTATTAATAAGCCATTTGTTTTAGATAACATAAATCAATTCTATAGATAAGCCACCTTTTTTGAAAATTGTTGGTAAATTTTATACGAATGAATCTTACGATTTCAATATGTTTTCGACTCTGCAGGTGGAAGTGGTTGGTGATTTGGTATTCAAAGTATTGTTAGAGAACATGGGCATGTCAATGTCATTAGTGACGGCGACACCCGAGATGAAATGCGGCGGAAACCTCGCACATGTCGTCGGTAAGTTGAACAAATTCTTCGAAAGTCTTTATTCTAAATATGATAGATTCCCCCTAAGAGGCGATGATATTTAAATCTCTGAATTTCCTTTTTTTTTAAAGGCTAACATTTGATGGAAAAAGGATTAACATGTATTTGAGTTTCCAACATTAGGTTACATAGTAAAATAATTGTAACCTAGTCTATTTTAACTTTGAGGATTCCAAGTAATAAAGTAAAGTTTAATTTTTTATCATGATATAACTGAATAAGATATGCTCACGAGATAATCTCTCAAAAGTTATAATTAATTTATGGTCAGTGTGAAAACTTTGTGGCTTATCAAGGACATTAATTCTATTTCTTTGATATGACGACTTGATCTTAACCACTTTTTTAACCGTGAGAACTCTATTTGGCATTATTCTTATTTATCACGTAAAAGGAATGCGAAATTATACTTTATGCATGGAGTAATATTAAATTGATTTTAGGTTTCGACGAATCCTCGGTATTAATGCTGGGTAACATGAAGAAGACGAAGGAGTCTGAAGCGCTCAGAGCGACGCTTGAACTACCATCCAGCTCTTGCATCGATTTTACTCAAGCGGTAAGTAATATATTTATAGCATAAAATTACAGTACAATTTGAAATCAAATTTCATTCTTCACCGCAACTGATATTTGACTAAGAGCAGATGGCCAATAGTGATTTAGTAGTGTTGGTATTGGCTATCCATTACTGGCCAACAGTGTTTTAGTACAAGCCAATAGAAGTTCATTTGGTACTGTACGCCATTATTATATATAGTGTCAAAAATGACATTGATATATTTGTAAAAGAAAACTTAGCGTGTATCAGTGTGTACAAGCAGAGGAAGTGACAGTACTTTGCCTTATATGTAAAATTGTATAAGTTACACAGGCGCGCGGAAAAACAGCCACAAGATTTTTTTTTCGAACAACTATACTATTATTATACAATTAGCCTAGTAACGCCTATATAGATTCACCGGACTACTAAGTCAAGCGCTTTAGGCACTCAGCCAATTTTATTTTTACAACTAGCTCAAAGGTGCACGGCACACCTCAACTTGGGTTATTGTCTAATACTGTGAATTCTGACTAAGCTAAGCTATATATACAAGTACTAAACTACGAGAAGTTGCTTTACGGCAACAATGACGTCAGTTTGCTATATATGAATATTTCTCTACAGGTTGATGGCCTCGTGTTCTCTTCAACGAACTACTTGAAACTAGATGGCGGGCAGAGAAAGCAGTTCCTGCAGACAGCTGCCAACGCGATCACACAAAAGATGACGAGGGTGCATGTTGTGCAAGAGTGCACGTGCACATACGTCGATCCATTCCGAGTGCGCTCCGCTTGCTTCACTAGAGAGAAAAAAGAAGTTGTAAGCATTTTACCCAAAATCTAAATAGACTGTATTCAATTTAGGCTCTGAGAATGTGCTTATGAACGTCAAAGCTACCACCGGTTCGGAAAAACAACCCAGTTATTGAGAAGAACCGGCAAGAAACTTGATCTGGTTTATCTCTTCATGTCATATATTAACGCAAGACAAAATTAGTAAAACTGGTTTTAGTGGATGCACAGAGAGACATTTCCAGGAGTCAGAATCGTTCACAGTCATGAGTCACAAAACCTAACAGTATTACCTAACTATTATGGGTCTTATTGAGCCTAAAATATGGAGTGACCAGTTTTTTAGTATTTCTAGTATTTAAATTATGTCGGTCTTTTACTAAATCCAAATTATCTAAGCTTTTACGGACATACGTTAAGTTACAGTATTAACGTTAAGTTAACTAACCCAAGTTAGTTATCAAGATCATTCCTTTGAGTAATGCATTTTAACTTACCGATGAGAAACATTCCTGCGGTGCACTGATCACTCTACATAGTTTTCAGCACTTGTTCATAAATTATTCATGACTAGCTGTACGCGCAACTCCGTCCGCATCGAACTTTATGTTTAAAACAGTGACTAATAAAGTCATCCCAATGTATTAAGTTTCATTACTTATTTACTTT
Organism: Antheraea mylitta; assembly: GCA_014332785.1. Taxonomy (NCBI): domain Eukaryota; kingdom Metazoa; phylum Arthropoda; class Insecta; order Lepidoptera; family Saturniidae; genus Antheraea; species Antheraea mylitta. The sequence continues at coordinate 891,457 of JACEII010000112.1, forward strand.
TCTCCCGTACTTAAGTCGTGTCGTCATTAAAATTACAATAACTTTTGATAGACTGAAACGATTTTAATTAAACAAAGACTAGATGTTACTCGATGATGTGCTTTATGATGTACTGGAAAAGGTTTTATCGTACGCAGTGCTCTAGCAGTAAGACGTGTTCAAACAAACAAACAAATAAACAGTCAGACCTTTTTAAAAATGATTGATTTTTTTTTTACAAAACTCTAAAAGTTAGACAGCTGCATCTAGCAGACACGTTAGATTTACATTCGTATTTTATATATAGAAGAAGTAGGTTATCTCTCTTACGCAAAATTATGAATATCTTTGTTTAGATTTATTTATTTAACCATTATTATTTGTAACCTTAAGTCAAATGTGAACTAATTTTGATTAAACTTCTCCTAAATACAATTAAATTTGTTTTGTAATATTTCCAGGCTCGCAGGCGAAAGTAAGCATATAAGAATGAAGAGAGCATCGTATCTGTGATGACGCTGTAACCTATATCGTGCGAGCGAGACGCTGCTTGTGTCTTACTCTTTCATTCATCAAAGAATATCATCAAGTAAATTCTTAGTTATTTATGATGCCGTCTCTCTCAGAAGGTATTATTTAATCATGTCATTTGTATTACAATTAATAAAAAAATATATATTATTTATATTTGCATTTTTATTTTAAGTTTTTTAAGCCATCAAGTATTAATAACTATTAACCTAGAACAATGATTATGACTCAAAATCAAAACTATACAATTTAGGCCCTATCACGTCAAAACTACCATCTGTACGAAAAACAACCCTGTCAACAAGAGGAATCGGCAAGAAACTCGATCGGGTTTATCTTTTTAACATATACATATACCAAGTGAAAGTTTAGACATAGGCAATATTTATGAAAGTCACTCGGCACTCGATTCTCGTTAGAAGTCAATTAAAATTAGATGACCTAAAAATTATCTAGAAACATATAAAAATTATAGTCCATCCTCTTAAAGTACAATGTCAATGATCATCCGGTGAAGTAAAAGTGATGCCATCGAACCAACAAAAGATAATTTTTCGTTGTTTGAACAAACGAAAGGGTTTTTGTCCGTTTTATTATCAAAAAGTTGTTAACTCCGGGTAGCCGTACGCAGGTTTTATCACCGGTCCCTCAAATTAGGTTTATTTATGTATAAATTCTTAGAACAAATTTTTATCTAAGGTTTTCTTTGTTGCCTATTAGTATTTGTTTTGGTATTACTATTTTATGTGTTAAATGTGACCATGAAGTATCACATCCTAGAATATTGCGAGTGTCTAACTGTTCACCTGGTATATATATTTCCTTTACATCATAGTGTACACATTACAATCGTTTTTGTGGATGCACAAAGATGAGGCGATTCCAGACATCGCCATCGTTTACATATTGATCCACTCTATAATAGGTTTTTGACACCAATACTCGCTTGACATGTAGCTTAAACATGTCCGGTAAATCAGTAATACGCATTGGGACTTTTTAAACCTAATACTATTACCTGAAAGATTATTACTGATTTTATTGAGACTGTAACATATCATGACCAGTCTGTTACAGTTTCTAGTATAAATACTAGATTTAGTATAGATACTAGTTTCTAGCATAATCTAAAGATTATACCGGTGTTTTACAAAATCTAGTTTTTCAAAGTTTATACGGGTAGTCATTAAATTATCGAGAATGTATTGAGAGGGCAAAGTTAAGATATCGAATCCCTGAAATTCAGTTTTTAATTATTCGCGCGGTCCCTTATTATATACAGCCCAAACTGCCCGTATTTATCATAAAAATATGGTGTCTATTACAGCAAAATACTATAAGATAGCTATGGAAGTAACCGAAGTAGACCAATAAGAAATAAAAATGTAGAATCTAGAAAAGAAAATCCAGAAGTAAACTAGCAGTAGCAATATATGTTAGCTGGCAAATCTTATGTACTACAGATGCAACAAAACTTAATCTGCTCGTCTTTATTTAATACGGCCCCACTCTTATAATTATGAATCATGTGTGATTCCTAAGAATACAGTATTGTCAACTAACTCTACTACCCTTGGATCTCGATTCGACAATCAGCTTGTGGAACATTGGGTAAAGCTGATCACATTTCGTTTTATCTGCATTAAGCAATCGACAAACCAATGACAAATTTCATTTAAATTATTATTCAAATGCCGAACCTCTGAACCTATCCTTTTCACTTTAAATATAAGTGAAGTATATTGTCTGCGAAAAGCTCCATATCAGCCCAGTTATTGATAATTAGTGGCAGATCATTTCCATATATTAAGAACAGATATGGTCCTAATGTCTTAAAATCCTGCGAACTCTCCTAGGCCTCCAATATATCCAGCATCCGTATCCACCAGCATCAGTAGTAGATTTTGATTTTGTGAATCCAAACTGCCGAACATCCAAAATATTTTACCTTTTAAAATATTGTACCTATTGTTAGAGCACAACCTTTTCAATAATTTTACTTATCGACGGCAGTATAGAAATAGGTATATAAATTCCAAGACTATTTCTGCAGCCTGATTTAAATGAAGGAAGCACTTTGCTTACTTTCATTAGATTAGGGAAAATTCCTTTTGCTATTTACATTAATTAAATATATTAGCCAAGTCAGTATTTCACCAGACAGTTACAATTAAGGACTATGCTACTATTACTGACATTTACCATATGTCTTAAGTATAGACTTTAAATTATGAATTTGTGGGTGCAGTGTGCATTCATATTTGGTCTTTACCTATGAAATTGCCGTTTTGTATGAAAATTTTAAACGAATTTTTTTCATGTATATTTTATTTTTATTAATCGAAGTAGTCACCCATGCAATCAATGCATCTTTGCCAACGCAGTAGAAGTTTATTGATGCCCTTCTTAAAGAAATCAGCTGGACGGGAGGCAACAAATTCTTGAAAGGTATTTTATACTGCCTCTCGGGTATTGAATGTTTTTCCCGCCAAGGAGTTATCCAAACTCTGAAAAAAGTAGCAGTCTGTAGGCGCAAGGTCTAGTGAGTAGGGCGGATGACGGAGAACTTCCAACCCCAATTCTTGCAACTTGGAGACCGTCTGCTGTGCAGTATGAGGTCGCGCGTTGTCGTGCAGGAGCAGCGGGGACGAGCGATTGACCAATGCTGGTTGGAGATATGCCAGCTTCTGCATCATTGTGTTCAGTTCTTCACAGTACACATCTGCAGTAATGCTCACCCCGTTTGGTAAGAGGCTGTGATGAATCACATCGGCACTAGACCACTAAACAGTGACCATCACTTCTCTAGGGGTAAGTTTTCGTTAAGGACATTGTTTAGGTGCTGAACCAGGATCCAACCAACTTGCTGAGCGCTTGCAGTTACCAAACAGGATCCATTTTTCATCGCATGTGGTTGAAAATTCCTTCATTTGAGTGTCTGTTGAGCAGTGCAAGGCACGTCTCGACACGTACTTCGCGCTGGTGATCATTGAGTGCGTGGGGTGCCCATTTGTCATGCTTTTTTACCTTGCCAATTTGACGCAAATGGACCAATATTGTTTTGACGCTAACGTCGAAAGCTACTGCTAATTCAGCCGTAGATTGTGTACATCAGCTTCCACAATCGACTTTAATTCGTCATCGTCGACCAAAGTCTTCGAACGACCGCGAGGTTCATTTTTCAGGTCGAAATTCCCAGAACGGAAGTGAGCAAACCAATAACAGGTGGTGCGTTGGTTTGTAATGTTAGCTCCGTAAACGTCGTTGATGTTGCGTGCCGCTTGTGCCGCGTTGCTGCCACGACCTTACTCATATTCCATAATTACTCGAACTTTTAACGTATCCATGATGACAAAAAAGATTGAAATGTGATAAAAATGTAACACTAATCAATAAAGAAATGACTACTTTTGGAAAAAGAGTTCCATGTTTTTAAAATAAAATTAATTTGAAATTAGAATTCTTATCCAAATAAAAATTATTTTCATTTGAAATGGCCAGTACTACAGAACGACAATTCCATAGGTAAAGACCTATAATTTTTAAACCGCTCCATTCGCATTTATATCAGCACGAATTCTTTGATAATAAATCTACATACATAAAGATAAAAGTATTCACACAAGGCGTAGTTTGTTGTTCAGAGATGTCGCTAGGGTCGTGATAGTTCGCGATATAATTTGTTCTTGTCCGCTCATCGTATCAGTTGTCTTGAAATGTTAGTTTCAAAATCTTGTCTTGGTCGTACTGATAATACAAAAACAACGGGTGGACATATTTCTGTAAGCATTGGTTTTACATTTATATCGATCAATCGAATGAGAACAAAGACTTGCCCCATACGAAATACATATACGAGCTGTTAAGGCTTTGCTACACCAATAGCGTAGTTAGTTACAAAAAAAAAAAAAAAAAACCAAGAATATCTTCAATATTTTATTAATTTCATTTCACTCAAATTAATTGTCAAGCGTTTAACGCTAATGACGACGAACTATAATTATTAATAGCAAAATTAATAGTAATAGTTCTTCCGAACCCACTTCATTCTCGGTCCGCGTTGAGACATTATCTTAACAGAAGCGCTGGCGGCTGCTTTTACCACCTCTTGTACCTGAAAGTATATTGAATTTTATTTAAAAGTCGTACCAGACCCCGCATATTTTGTTTCACTCAAAACCAGTACAACCGATTTTGACATGAGAAGCACCATCCATAGTTTAAAAGAATTTTTAATAACAAATTGAGAAATCATAAAATAATGCATAAAGAGATACGATCGATAAGGGTATGTTGTAGGAAAACCTGAGAAATGATGTTACCGTTTTAAAAATCATAAAATAATTACTATATTTTGGTAAAATAACAAAACTAATTACTCCATAGGAAAATGCACGCTAAGCCGAGTTAGTAGCTATTTATTCATATAATAAGAATATTTGTTTGTATGAGAACACGCATCACTGCGTTTACGATATAATCTCACCAAGAAAATCCCAAAACATATCCACAAGTAACATTTAGTCTTGGTTTCATTAAAATTGGTTCGCTCCATCACAAGTTATTGTAATTTTAATGACGACGCGACTTCAGTGCCTCAGATAAATAGATAATTACGTAAATAAGACTTAATTCAGATGATAATATTACTCACTGTTTTTTTTTACATTAGGTTATACGCGGACGGAGTCGAGGGCATAGCTAGTTAGTAAATAAATAAACTCCAGGTGAACTCTTTATAATAATTTCCTTTTTTCGTAATGAAAACGCTATTGACCTGGAATGGTCTTCACAGCTTCACCGAACTATTAAGACAAGTAATAAAGGCACTCAGCCTATTTGGGATGTTAAGGCGACTAACTCTAGGGTGCACGGCACACCTCGGCTTGGGCTGTCGCCTGTTTTGTCCAAAAATCGCGACCTATCTTAGCTAACCTAAGCTGGCAAGGATGCGTGCCTCAACAACTCCTATATGTATTCTGGGTCGAATAAATTCCTCTAAACTATATAGGATAGGATAGGGTAGTGAATGATAATGTACCGAATCATCAGGTATTTGGCAACAGATTATCAATATAAGAGCATATTACGTTGAATTAATCTTTACAGGGAAAGTTTAAACTCAGTAATAGATTTTAATCCAAGTCCTAAGTGCATTCTCATAGCGAACAATCGTTATTGTAGTAGTTACATAAGTGTATTCATATAAGTTGGTACAAGTAAATATGTACACAGTCGGAAAGGGCGTGGGTTCGAATCCCACCGGTATCACCATGAAGTAAACAACAAGATGGTGCTGTTCCAACTCAACTTTATTTACATGTACCCACTTATATGTATACACATATGTAACTACTACAGTTATAATCTTATATATTTCAAGTAAATACTTACACTCAACATTAAACTCTGCGCGTTTCCGACCAACATGTCCATTGCTTCTTTATCCTCTTTCATACCTGCGATGAAACTGAATTAGTTCGGACAAAAACATATCCAACATACAACATACATATAAGAGTTATTGAGGTATGTATGCTTGGTACACATAACTCACTAACTCATATATGTATGTATACGTAGCTTAGTGTTAGCTACCCACTTCCGGTACCGCTCGTCATTCAAGACTCGAGATACTAGCGCCACATATTAGAGATACGCATTGATACTAGCGCCAAGCGACAACATATAAGAGAGACACATTAACATTAGCGCCATTTTATTAAAGATACATAAATGAGAATTATTATAATTATATAGATTTCAATGAGTCATTTCAATAGGAATTGATATTATTCATTTATTACTTGCACAATATTCGTTTTATGATAATAATAGTAATTGCTTTGACCGCTATAGTTTGACCTATAAGGGGCTAGATGTCTCTACTCTACACACATACACATATTTCAGATACATAAATAACAATGATATAACGATGATTTTATAAAGAATTGATGTACGTAAATAATATATTAATTTGTTCATTAATTATTATCTTTGTGTTACTTAAAACATATAGCAGAATTATAAGAAAATGGTAATTGCTTTGAGTTATATAGTTCGTCTTATAAATTATATAGTTCGGCCTATAAAAGGCAAGATGTCAGTGTTATCTTACGCATTCTTTTGTAAAAAGTACTGTAAGCCGTAACTCTGGCCAAATAAAAAGTGGAAGTAATTACTTAGTATTTATTGGCATCCTGACTGCATCGACTATGTCGTATACAACCTGATAACATTAGCTTAGTTCTGTTAAGTCTCCAATTTTATGAGCATGTTGTCAAAATTAAATCGCCTGAGTACCTTAAGCGCTCGCCTTAGTAGTCCAGTGAAAATTGCTAGGACAAAAAACCTATGATTAAATTCATCTATACTCAAAACTTCTTCAACTCTAACTAAATATCTTGTTATTCAGCTTCCCTTGAGAGATAATGAAGTTTTAGATTTAAAAACAGTCTTACACATTTAAATGAAAAAGAGAATATTATGTCAAACTTTGGGATTAATATCTGTACAAAACAAAATTCATTAAATTAGTAAAATTCATTTCGTTTAGATAATACCGTAGTTTGGTGACAAATTAAGACACTCAGGCATTAAATTCTAGGTACGTATGGGTTTTTGATATCTTTCAGTTGGTTAACATAAATCGTACCTTGATGGCCGAGAGACGATCCCTTCACGGTCGTCAACATCTTCAGTTGGGCGCTTATTGTTGGGATTCTTTCGCAGGTCTTCAGCAAGTTCTGTTATTTGACACTTCAAGTTTAGTCATAGTATATCGTTGTAATGGAGATTTCTTAAAAATCATTTCTTTTAACTTTCGACAAAATTCTTCGTTTCCGTCCGCAGAGACAAAAGAGTTAAAATTATGTTCCTCTTCTGTGTCTTAGCCGACTTTCATTTTTTTTTGGCTTCGAATATATTAACAAGTTTTAGTGTTATCAAGAAGTAAAAAATAGTTATAAATATGTATTTATCATAATTCAAGTTCCTTACGTCTACAATCCAATATATTTGTAAAATACTCAATACAAACGATGTCTATACTCTAACACGTGAAAAAACTATGTCCCCTCATTATGGTCAACAACTGAAAAACCACTTGTGTAGATAAGTGTACGTTAATAAATATATTTTATAAATTCTTATTTATGAATATTATGAAACTGAAAGATGCAAGAATGTTTAAATAATTATCTATCTCGATTTAAAAGTTTTTTTCGCAAGTAATCTGAAATCACATTTAAGGAATTAAATCGTATTGAAAGTGACTTACCGTCTTAATTCTCACATCAGTACATTCCATAGCGAGTTTCCTCGCGAGGTAAACCACTTCGTGGGACTCTTCCACTATAGATTTTGATGTCGCTATCAATTCACGTTGTTTGTCTGTAAAACAACGAATATTTCCATTTCACTCTACGAAATGCACCATAAAAACTTGTTTATTTTGTTTACCTTACACAATTTTATAGAGTATTCTATTTCATGTCAATTAAATGTTAGAAAATTGTCAAAATAGATATAGGAATAGATTTGTTATTTTAATTTCTTACTTAAAGATTATATTTCCTAGATTTGTCTAGCATGTCACATTACAGTCGGAGCGCTCCCGAGGAATAGGGATAGAATGAAAGGCACTCGCCAGGAACCGAGCCCAATATCATCTGAATTATTGTATTTATTATATGTTCGCTGCTCTAATATGCAGATTCAAATTACAATTTATTCTAGGATATGTGGTCTACTGTTCCAATTATGAAATTGTTATGAAAAACATGATTTTAATACCCTAAACCAGCTATACTCAACCTGTGGCCCGCGGGTCGCCTACATCCCGCCGGGTCTATGTAGTTGGCCCACGCGATTACAATTTATTTTCAATTATTTTAATTTTTGTGCCCATCACAGAAACTATGAGCACGCTGACTAAATTAAATAGGTCTCAGGTTACCCGACCGTAGAGCGTTCCATATGGTAGAAGGGTTATACTAATCTTGTTTTATTGGACAACCATTTTTCACTAGATTAATTTGTTCTTAATTGGAAATTACGTTTCTTTATTAAATACCTGAATATTTATAGTTTGCGGCCCGCGACACAATGAGTGAAATGTGTTTGTGGCCTGTTTAAAAAAAGGGTTGAGTACCATTGCCCTAAACCCAAAAAAAAAAAAATCCTAAACATTTCAGGCTAAATGCCTACGATCCGAAAAGAAGATGCACTTGCCTCGTAGTTTCATTAAAACACACAATGTACTTCTTATCATAGCTTCATCTATTTATAGATTTATTTATTCATGATTTTTAAAGAAGTAGACAGTTTCAATAAAGAATAAGAAAAATCAGTTACCAGTGTCCATATAATCGGATAGTTTAGCCATGAGCACGGCGACGCGCTTTGCCACAGCAACTATCTCGTTGTCCCGTGAAGACCACTCGCGCACCGATGCGTGCAAATCCATAGCCACCGACTGCACACACTGAACTTATTACCCTGAAAGCCTCCAAGGCTTCTCACCCTCCCACCAGTACCTGATACTTCATCCCTCAACTTACAAGAAACTATTGTTCATAGAATAAATATCATAAATTTGATTCTAAATGGTCTGACCACAATCTCATCTGGATCAAACAGCCGTATCAAGATGCTGGTAGGTTGAATCTATAATATAAATAAACCTTCTTCATGAATCTAGGTGATGGTAGACCCACGCTGAAGTTAATACTAATTCCAGCATGGATTGGTCGGCTTGCCAGGAGTAATACCACCGTCTCACAGAAAACCGTTTTAAGTGACAGTACTTGCATTGTTGCGTTTCGTTCGGTAAGAGACAGCGCCGGAGTAAAGAGAGTAAAGAGTATTTAAAATTTGATTTTATTGCACAAAAATCTATTGTAAACCCATATGATATTGTTAAATTAAAAAAAAATCGTTTTTACCAAATTTTTGTTACAACAGTCTTTAGACATAACTTAAAATTTATGTCTTTTTTTAATGTTTGAAAAAAAAAATATGTCCCTGCCAAAAATAATGTCAACTTTTTGTTTCATATGTAAGATATTTTCGAAGTTATATGTTATCGAAAATGCACAGGCTTAGGTTTTAGAATAAAATCAAGTGGAAATTGATAAGAAATAATATTGTAAGAGTAACTTTGATGTTTGCAATGATACTCTATTGAAAGACATTTGTGAAGTCTATTTTTTTGTTTTGGGGGATAGTAGAATACTTTGATACATACGAATATTGGTTGATCAGCGTTCGGTCGCTTCTTAAAGATGCTCTCGCCTCCCATGATGGATTCTAATTCTCCAGTAGCGCGAAGTATCTGTTCAAATAATACCTTTACTTAGAGTTAAATGGTAACGGTAAGTAATCACGATGTGACTTGAGATTAATTCAAGTAAATATAATATCCGTATCACAGATCATGTGTATACACTAGGATGGACATCATTTACCCTAATCAAACTAAACCAAACCAAACAACCGACAAAATCAAAACTAAAATAAGCAAGATAAAAATTAATTTTTAAAAAGTGAAAACCTCAATATTAAATTAACGAAAAAAGTATACTCCTTTAGGCACGGGTAGCCGGTATAAGAATTTTTTTTCTTAAATATTTTTATTCTATAAGCTATCGATTTCAACAATACCCAATTAAAAAAAGCCAACTTGGTAAATAACGGTCACTCTAGTGTACTAGTTACCTCGTCGGTGGAATCCTTCCAGTGTGAGAGACGGGAAGCTCTGAAGCTTGCAGGAGGCTGCACTTCCCGCAACCGTTGCTGAGCAGCAGATAGAGCTTGCTGCAGTTCAGGGTCAGTACGACCTCCACGAGATGATATACCAACATTTATCACGCGATTCGCCAGCCTGTGCCATGAAAAAATCGTGCAAATAAACGTATTAATAATTTATCTTTTAATAGAATATTACTGTCAACATAGTAGACAATGAATGGTATTACAAGTCCCTTGTGATAATTTCAATGAACGAACAACTTGGTGGCCATTTCAGTTTTTGTTGCAAATGAGAATCAATGTTCCGTGGTATTATTATGTCCTATCATTTTTACCCGTGTGCTCTAACCAAACTATATTACGTAAAATACAATGGTTATTTCAAAAAATAGCGAAAAACAATACAAGATTATAAAAAGAAACTAAAATCGACTACATGACATTCCAAGATTTCACTAAAAATTCCCAATCAATGTTTATGTACTTCCCTTTAGAAACTGTAAAACATGTTTCCTTTTCAGAAGCCAGCAAGTACGAAGAGCTTCTACGTTAGAAGGATATTCATTAGTTTCACAAGAATCCAAAATAGAAATGGTAGAATACACTACATTTTAGATATTTATAATGACAATTATCAATACCTTCTATAGCTTTATGCTAAAGAAATAAGAACTGTTCCAAACCAAATATGAATTAGTGAGTCGAATTCGCAATGGCATATATATATGCAAAAATTATATATTTTGTACAAATCTGTACACGCTGTATCACAACTCGTTACAAATATTGAACGAATCAATTATGTGAGTCCCCTAGAAATTTCCACCTTCCGTCTTGTAAAGTATATAAGCACGTGTTAGGGTACCTTAGCGCAGTCTTATTCTGAACATTGAAGCGAACGGGTAAAAAAATAAAATAAAGAAAACTGAAGCGAACGGGTAAAAAAATAAAATAAAGAAAACGTTAAGTGAATATTCAAAAGTGTGATGACAACATTAGGTGTAAATACGACCACGTTGCAAGTCAGTTTAATTTATATCTTTAACGGTAAAAATAAATATCGTCCGACGCAAACAGCATTATTTTTTTACTTTATTTTTGGCAATCAATCTTTCAGATTATTACTGCCATTGTAGCGTAGTCAATAATATTACAAGCGTCGTGCAATCACTTCAATATTGCGTTGTGTGAGTCAATATTCTAACAAGATGGTGGATTCCTTGTTAGAACCTTCCAGGGGGTTTTTGTGGCATCTCAGAATTTCATGCTTTGTGGTATTATTTACCATTCACTTCACTTATGCACAATAAACTAACTATGTTACCTAAAACACTACCAAATTTACAAAACTCTATAAGTCAAATAAGACAAGATTATGAATTAAAATATAAAATCCGTTACATGACAGACTAAAATCTCATCAAAAACTAAAGAACAGCATTTGATTATCATACGGATGTATGTTGTATGTTCAACAATTGAATATTCTGTTTTATTTGCGAAAGCTAAAAAAATCTACTCAGTAATAGTCTGGGTGTGCCCACCGGCGGGTACGTCTTTAAAGACATTATCAGTCCTTCTAGGTATAATAGTCTTTTACCTCAGGTCTTATTTAGCACTTACCAATACCTTACCAGAGTTACATAATTAAGTTCGAGAGATTTTTAAACAAAGATATACTTACTTGGTGATCGCGTACGAAGTTTTAGCACATTTGTGCGGATCGTTGTACTGGCTCGACTCTTCGCGTATACGTTCCATTGTTTCTCCTACAATACAAACACAGACGAAACTCAGATTTCCCCCATAAATAATAATCTAACTAATATTACAAATGTGACTGTTTGTGTTCGCATTTGTAACTACTTACCCGATCATCGTAGGCCAAATATATATAAATTTGAGTGAAGTCGCGTACAAAAACTAGTAATGAATAACTTAATTATTTTATTTATGTAATAATTTCTAGTGTGTCCAACTATCTAGATTATATGTTACAAAATCTATGGCGTAAATTACAATTTACATTTGCATGTGCATTTATATCACCTTAAAATAATATGGCCATACGTGGTGTTGGTTTGATCGACGAAACATTGATTCAACTTCCATAAGACCATCCAACTACGAAGTGCATTAATATATAAATTTTTGAATGTTAATACATTTACTAATTTAAAATGATAATACTAGCGCGGCTGGCAGTGAAGGACAACATTGTGAGGATACCTAACCCTGAAAATCTGTGGGCTGGTTTGGTGATTATGCCCATATCTTCCATTAAGAAAAGCTTTTTGTCCAAAAAGTGTAACTTGTTGAGACAAACGTTGCTCCAAAAAACAAAATTCAATACCATTCATGAGAACATTTTGCAACATTTCAACATTTTGCACTTTGCACTGAGGCGTAACACTAAGGCACTGACGAAATACGAGAAATTGTTAGGTTTAAAAATGTTGAATATATACTGACAGAAGATAGAGTTCAAATGAGTAGTTATTATATTATTAACTTTCTTTTGCGTTTCAGCGCAACACGATATAAATTCATTTTAATTGGAAAAGACTATGATGTGCTTCCTATAATATATACATATAGGACCAATTGATACATAGTAATAAAAGAGGTTCGATTAAGAGCCTCTTAATAATTTTTTTTATGTAAGATAAATTAAAACGTTCGTATAAATTATGAAAGACTTTTGCATCGTCACTATTTAAAAGATGACCTACAAATTGATCGTTATAATACACATCCACTCTGTCCAAAAGATTCCCATTCCCTAGGTCAAGCAAACAACTAATCATATTGTTAATTAATTATAAACTACGAAGTATTTATTCACAAAAGTAGTTGTCGATATATTATAAAATCAACCATTTTAATCGTGTCAAAAGACTATTTTAACCAAAAGGTATTTAAGTTTGTCCAGATTAACATTACCAGCAGTTTGAACGAAGTCCATCGGATCGACAGCCACGTCGCACAATTCTCGAACCTTCGACAACGATTCCGCATATTTCGCAAGGAGCGACTTATATTTGTCAACAGTTGCCTGCGAACAAACAGATACAATGATTTTGTACCCATTAAGAATATGCTTAAATACCAAGTCAATGCCCGTGATTATGAAGTCAACGAAAGTAACAGAATTGTCTCGAATTCAGTTAAATCTTATTTTAAGTAACCAATATATTTAAGTTACAGACCTATTACTCTATATCTATCTCACTTGAGCTTTAGTAAAATTATGTAAGTTATATACGTCACTACTTGACGTCAAAATTTTGCATTATGGCTAATATGAACTTATGTAAATGTTTATATCAAGCTATATTTTTAGTAGATTACACACCTGATCATTAGGCTTACTAATCCTCTCCTGTGCAGCCTTTACTAATAATGGAGCGAGCAGTTCCGTCTGGAAAAAGAAAAGTATGACTTTTGTAATTATTTGAATTATGAGAATATAATCCAAAATTATCAATGTAGCATAAAACTAAGGTAAGCTGGATTTAGAATACTAGAAATAACATGAAATTGGTTATTCCACGTTTCAGGCTTACTAAGACCAGTAACATTTTTTTAGATAATAGTGTTAGGTTCTATAACAAAGTCCCAAAGTATATTATAGATTTTCCGACCCTCAAAAACCATGTCAAGCGGGTTTTAATGTCTAAAGTCTATTATAGGGGGTATCAATATGTGAACGATGGTGACGTCTGGAAATGACGTCCCTAATTTGTGCATAGTATTTTTTGGCGGGATTTCGGTCTTTCATATAGTGGATTTTATATTTTATTCATAATCATGTGTTATTTGAGTCTATATTATGTATATTTGTTGGTGTTTTACGTAATATAGTTAGTTTATTGTGCATAAGGGAAGTGAATGAAAAATAATAACACGGAGCATGAAATTCTGAGATGCCACAAAAACTCCCTGGAAGGTTCTAACAAGGGATCCACCATTTTGTTACAATATTGATTCACACGATGTTTAATATTGAAATGATCGCACGACGCTTGTGATATTATTGACTACGCGACAATGGCAGTAATAATCAGAAAGATTGATTGGCAAAACTAAAGTTAAAAAAATAATTGTGAATACTACAAAAACGTATGTGACTGATAGACTTGATCAAGCTTGTTGCCAGTTTTTCTCGATGAGTAGGTTGTTTTTCCGAATCGGTGGTAGATTTGACGTTTATAAGCACCTTCCCAAAACCTAAATTGAATAAAGTATTTTAGATTTAGATCTAGACCTGTTCACTAGACTCGATGAGGTCGCGGTTGAGGGTGGTGCTGCCGGAGCCGGCGTCCGCCACGAACCTGGCGGTCCTGGTGACGCGACCCAACTGCGCCAGTAACTCCGCTATCTTTTTCTCCAATAAGTAGTTACGTTTTGCTGCATCTATCGTGAGTTGGAGAGATTTTTTTTAATGTTCCCTGCTTTCGTTCCTCTGACACAAGTCAGAGACATTTTGTAGCGTGGGGAAGAGCAATGGCGTGGGTTTCTTTGCTCTTATTTGGTTGGGCTGTACCTATTTTAAGTTGCAGCCTATAAAGGGTGTACATACAATTTGACGTAACAAAAATCGTAGTATCAAAGTTGGTGTTAACAATCATGACATTATTAAGTATATACATATATTTTTATATATATGTTTCTATTCTTATTATATTTTTTTATTTACTATTAGTACTATTATTATTTCTTTGTTACTGAATATTTTTGATACTCTATTACATACCTATTTTAAACTTAATAATCTATTTTATAATAGTGATTGTACGGCATTAGCATATAATGTCGACATCACTTTGAATTATACATCTATTTTTATAAACGTTAAGAGCGTTATCATTTATTTATTCATATTTTTACAATCGCGAAGCACATATTCACAGAATTTGGAAAATTTAGTAAATTTTTCTATAAGGATCTATCTCCTTTTCACTCTTTTTTAACTTCCTTCGCTAATAAGCAATTGAAAATATTAAATAACCTCAACTTACTAGCTAGTATTCCTAAAACAAACAGTTACCTTTTTCAGCATCAACGAGAATTTCAAAATCTTCCAGCGGTGCTTCTTCTTCAATCAGGTCTTCAACAACTCTTGTGACCATACCACGTTCTATTGCCTTCTTTAACTCCCTCAAACGATCCTTAAGAGCACTGTGTATTATAAGGTTCTTTTAAGTTATACAAAGTGAAGACCGTGGTTCAGAAAAAAACACACGTCTTGTCCACTTCTACTTGGCAACGATGGTGACTCAGTCGATAGCGTGTTGCAACTGAATTTGAGCTTTCGATAAAGGTAAGTAGGTGTAGGTAAAGCCACGCTGAAGCTATTACTGGCTTCAGTATCAATGGGTCGGCTCCTCCGGGGTAGTACCACCCGACACACAGAAAACCGACGTGAATTAATAGTGCTTGCATTGTTGCGTTTTGTTCGGTCAGTGAGAACGGCGGAAGCCCGCCTCTCCTCACCTTCTCCCTTTCCTCTTCCCTTTGTTCCCCTATCTCCCAACACAGGCTGGCAACGCACTTGCGACTGGGAAATACGATTAACAGATGGAGAGACTGTTAGTAGAAAAAAAAACTTTGACAAACAAGAGTCTGCCGTCGATTTTCTCCAGTCTAGCAAATATCTTATTCCCTTTCTAAAAGCCTTATTAAGGACTAAACTGAATGAAGTATTTTTGATTTTATTGTTTTTTTCTTTATGCTTATGTATAACTTACACCGACAATAATATACCTGTATTTAGCATTGTCTCGTTTCACTACGCAATCATTGAACAGCTGTTCAGTTTCCACAATCAACTGCTGAACATCTTCTTTCTCACCCTCCTTCATATCTTCACACATCTGGAATGCAACCAAATTATTAGCCTTTTCTATACATATGGTAACAATTGTATTTAAAACATTAATATAATTAATTACACTACTATAATATACATTAATAATACATATAGCGAGATACGTGGACAAAAGATGGACATTAAAGACAACTATATGGGAAGGACCAAGAGGAAAAAGGAGAAGAGGGCGTCCTAGAAAAAGATGGATAGATGACATAAAAGCGATAGCAGGAAATGAATGGATAAAGAAAGCTAAGAACAAAGAGGTTTGGAAAAAATTGGAGGAGGCCTTTACCCGAGAAGGGATTCCGATCGATGGTAATGACATCAGCGATAGTGTTCAACAAGCATTATAAAATCAACATTTTTTTTTTATTTTCTTTTGCTAACATATAAATGTATCTTTAAAAAGTATGTAATGATGGGAAATAAATGGGGTTTTATTATTTATTATAATATACATTAATATAATATAATTTATAATTTTATATATATAATTAATTACATTAATACACTTTACGGTAATGTACCTTCTTAGCAAAACTTATAACTTTCTTCGTAGCCTCTTCTCCGGCTAGTTTTTTGTCCGGTTTGCAGATTGGATTTTGGAGCCATTTATTTGCAGTTTCCACTCTGAAATCAGGATTATTATATAATGACGTCCCTTTCAATAAAGGTATTTTCGTAGTATCTGGTTAAAGGAGACGGGAATGGAAGTAGAAGTCGGTTAAAACACAAACATTTTTATAAGCCTCATCAATACTTCAAATACTATCATTTACAGCTTTTAATACCTTTAAATTAAAATATATTAGTACTAGCCGTTCCCGCCCGCTTCGTCCGGCGAATGACATTATAATGACATTTACATTATGAGCTAGAAAACAAATGAACCAAGGAAGCCTGTCTTTGTTGTATAGGAGCAAATAAATTAATTAACAAACAAATTGAGAAAACATGGCAAAAGGCTCATAGAATTTGAAAAATATATAGCCTATAACCATCTACGATTAATTCCGCGTCGAATGGTTGTGGTTTCATGATGATCGGTCCAGTAGTTTTCGAGTTTACCTCGGACAAAGAAAACAAACTTTGCTTATATATATATATATATATATATCCTTCTTTGGTGATTCCATATAAAAACAAATTATATTGAAAACTATATCGTGTGTTAGATTCTGGACACGTTTAATAAGAGATTCGCATCTTATGATTTCATCGACACATTTTACAACAACAAATGAGAAATTGAAAAGTTAATACCAATTACGGATATCTCACAATACATATACAACGATCGTCAAATGCTTTCGAAGGAAAAAAAAAATTCTGTTAAGTTTATCATCGTTATTATTTGGCTTGATATGTTACTGTGGATTATTTATAAAATAGATAAATAGAGTCTAAGTTATTTTTGAAATATCTTGACAACACCGATCGTAATTTCTAATGAAAAAAGATAAACTTCAGTTTTTTTGTTTTCAAGTCCATATCAATATCGAGTAATCAAAAAATATTGATAGATATATATATATAACCATTATATACTTACTGTATTTGCACGTTGCTTTTAATTGTCGCTCCAAGGTCCTGAAGATAAAAATGTTGTCTCATATATATTTCTAATCTTTCAAAAAATATCTTTCCTTAGCTTTCTATGGTTATATGGAATGCAAAAATTACCTGTTCTAAGTCTTCAGCACCACCATCCAAGACACCAGCTCGTTGTCCATTCACCCTGTAAGGCAACGAAATCATTACTGCACTTTATTTTCGAACATTAAAATAATTTCTGGATAGATCTAGATAAACATTGCGAGCAAATTCATAGTAAAAGTTCAAATAGAATGGGCACTGGTATTGGTTTGACATGTAAGGTTACACCTTAATACATACATACGGCGATAATAAAAATAAAACATTTTTTTTTTTTTTCGAAATGAAAACGCTGTTGACCTGTAAAGATCTTTATAGTTTCACCGAACTATTGAGGCGAGCGCTAAAGGCACTCAGCCGATTTGGGATGTTCGAGCGACTAACTCAAGGGCGCACGGCACACCTCGGCTTGGGCTGTCGCCCGTTTTGTGCAAAAATCGCAACCTATCTGAGCTAACCTAAGCTAAATTATCTAGATATACGTATATGAGTTATTTAAACATGCATGTGTACCAAGCATGCGTGCCTCAACAACTCCTATATGTATTTTGTGTCGGAAAAATTCCTCAAAGCTATATAGGATAGGATAGGATAACCAAAAACTAGGGTAGAATTCTTTGTCGTTTATTTCTCTGAAAATGAAAAACAGCGTGTAAGCGTGTAGGCGTGCACGTGTGTATAGGTGATGTGTGTGATGTCGTAGCAGTGATGTAAGGTTTTGTGTCAGTGTATCGCGTGAGCAGCGCACTCAAGGGCTCCACGCTGAGGGAAGGGACCTAGGGGCCTAATCTGATAAAACATATATATAATAGTGTATTACAACGCGAATATAATTTGTGTGAAACAAAGAACTTACTGAACGCTCTTCAGCAATGCGTCGAAAACTTCAAGAACATTGTTCCTATTGTTAAACATCACCCACGTCATCATATCCTCATCCTCAGGTGATGATTGCACGTCTTTAATCAACGCTTGAGTTTTAGTTATCAACGCTCTGGAAAATATAAATAAATCTATTAGTTAGTAATTTGATGATTTCTCAGGTATATTAAGGATTAATGCATACCTTGAATTATTCATAATTTCATCGCATTTCGTTCTGGTATCATGAGATATGTGTGCAACTTGAGGAACTAATGAGGGCTCATCGACCAGAGAACTGGTGCTGTCCAAAGCACCGACCAATTTAATAGCCATTGATGTTAATTTCTCCTGAAATTAAACTTTCTTTGTTATAACTGCTTGCAATTATGAAGTAATCAATCTATATCAAAGCATACATATTGATGCATTAATGCATTCATTTACTTAACGGTTGAAACTAGACCATAATTCATATATTTTTTAATTTACAATATTACTTTTTTTTGCAAAAAAATATTCTAATTTCTGATCTCAATTCTTAATTTTAAATGTCTATCTCAAAATCGAATTATGAAGCTAAATCGATTATAGAAATATGAAATCATTTTGGCGAATTATTCTTAGTAAGGCTTTAACTGAAGTTTAGACGTACTATTTTTAAAATTTAATTTTTCTTATGTAAATCTACATTGGTTACCTTTGTAGATTCTTCAGTCAATGCTTTAGATAGAGTAGTAGCAGAGATGTTAACATCGCATCCACATTTCGTAAGCCGTTGTTTCATACTTTCTCCTTTAGCTTTACCACTCGCTTCATCCAGAGCTTGTGTAAGTGTTTGCAATTGTTCTTCAAGCTTGGGTTTCTCTTCTCTGGCCTGTTATATTGCTTTATTTTTAACATCAATGAATATATCTTGAAATATCTTATCTATCTATTGAAATATATAACAGTCAACATTGTAATTATACAATAGACTAAAACTATGGAATGTGAGGGGAGCTTACCTCATATTAGTTAAAACTATAATTGTTTTTAGTATTATTTACATATTGTAATAAAAGCATTTTACCGTACAATAAAATACATATTAAGTTACTTGCCTTATTCGAAGCTCAATATTTTACCTGGCATTGCAAAGAGATGGCGTCGCTCGGAACACGCATCCCTGTTATGTTAGGGTGAAACATTTGAGGTATTTGATCGGAAGTCAATAATATTTAACGTCAATGTGGAAACATAAGAGGGAAACGGAAGTACCTATCTCATAAATAAGCCTCAAATATGGTCAAGTCAAATTAATATGATGTTTGCTACTCACATCATCTACATGACCGGATCGCATTATAGCCATACACGTGCCTTGCATGGAATCAACCGCTCTGTGTATCTTCTGTCTGTCCACCAAACCTTCTTTTCCTACTTCTTTATTCTGCTCCGATATTGATATCTACAAAAAAATATATATCGACGTACTTAGATCAAGCTAAAAAAACTATAAGGTATAAACAAAAAATATAGTACATATACATGTATGAATAGTAGAATTATTTATAAACTAGTAATATAAGTGACTAGTCTCTGCCCGCGACTTCGTTCGCGTTCTCAATAAGAAAAAACATCCCGATTTTAAAACATTTTTCATCTGTGCTCCGCTCCTATTAGTCTTAGCGCGACCTTA
>JACEII010000112.1:911802-949549 GCA_014332785.1 Antheraea mylitta
GACCTTATACATTTTTCATCTGTGCTCCGCTCCTATTAGTCTTAGCGGGACCTTATAACCATTCTCGATGAATGAGCTATATAACACTGAAAGAGTTATTGAAATCGGACCAGTAATTCCTGAGATTACCCCCTAGAACGTCACAACATCACAACGTCACAAACTCACAAACTTTACCTCTTTATAATATTAGTATAAATAAATCAAGTTATTGACCAGGTGTATCTGGTAAAGGCATTCTATTGACTAACTATTACAGACCGGAACTAAATTACTATTGGTTAGTATTGTTTTGTCAATACCGATAATACTTGCTTATTATTGGTTGCCTTAACATGGCGGTTGTACAACACAGTAATCGTAGTTCCTTAAAAGTCAATAACCTTTTATCGAAAGAGTCTATCATGGAATATTTTTGAATAAAGACCAAGTGTGAAACTAAGATGTCAAACAAAAATGTTTATCAAAATTTATCCAACAGTTTTCACGTGAAGCGCGGATAACCGTGAAACTCTATTTGTTTTATATAGATTGTTAGTAAATGTAGTGGGGCTGCGCTAAATAGTATAAAAATATTACCAAATAAGCGCAGTGTGCCGCATACTCTGCGCTGTTCGCAACGGCCGACGATACGTAATGGAGGTTCTTTGCGAATTCCTCTCGAGGCATTTTGTTATCGTTCCTTAGTTTATCTGAAAAAAAAAGAATAGAATTCTATAGGATTTCATTAATAAAATTCGTAATTTTAATTATTTACACATATATTAACAAAGTCTGGAATGATATACATTAATAATTTAAAGTTCAAGTAATGGGAGCGCCTTGAAATTCTGATCGGTATCGTTTTTGTGTAACAAAGAGTGGTGGAGGTAAATACTGTGTCGGGTAAAGTGTTAAAAACACTAGTTCTCATCTGATCATCGAAGTAAAGCGATATTTGGCGCGGCCACTACTTGATGGTCTACCGAGTAGGAACATCGCGTCACATTGGCATTTTCTGTTTATGAAAATGTTTCCTTGTAATTCATTAATTTAAAGATTTCCTAAATTTAACGAAGACTTACTAAAACCTTCTTTGGATATTCACTACATCAAGGAGCTTATTTCCAAGCGGACGAAGTTGCGGGCATAGCTCGTATAGAATTAAAATCACTAAATAATACAGATAAGGCCAGTCTTTCCTCACCCCAGGGTCACCTACCTATAATATCTTGCTGTGAGACAAGTGCGTCTTTAGAGGCGGAGTAGGGTAACGCGCAGTGCGGCGTGAGAGGTCCCGCCAGCAGGCTCTGCTGCACCTGCAGGCTGCGGACCAGCTCCCCGCACTCCTGCCGCACCGACCTGCTCGGCCAGGCTGTGCGGACCTGGACCATATAACACGACCTTATACCCTCAGTCTTACATGATTCAAGAGACCAGTAGATAATAGATTAAATTTGTCACGTCAGCGTATCAAAACAACAAATAATTTCATAAACAATAAATTTTATAGGTGGTAGAGCCAAGCTGAAGCTATTACTGGTTTCAGCATGAATGGGTCGGCTCGCCACCGGTACTACCACCCGACGAAAGAAACACAGACATGAAGTAACAGTGCGTGCATTGTTGAGTTTCGATGGGCTACTGAGAGTGCCGGAGGCCCAATTTCGCCCCCCGTGCGACTTCCCTAATGTTGCTAGTGTCTATAAACGGCGGCGATCACTTAACATCAGGTGATGAACTGCCTGCTCGTTTACCACCTATGATATAACAAAAAATTGGCCACTTTTTCTACTGCTACAAACGAGTTTGATACTGTTAGACTCAGCCTAGCCTATGTCTCTAGACATAGAGACTTTAACAGACTTGATTGTAAACAACATACGCAAAATGTAACGTCCGCCACAGGAACAAATTTCGGTATCCAACTGTGTGGAGCTAGAGTACGGTTTCTCCATCGGTACAATAGCTGCAGGTCTCTTAGTGATCAGTAGTGTTAGAATACTCACAGGATTGCACTGTGTTCACCATCAGGTACAAATACAGTGACTTTTACATGTTAAAACTAAAAAGGTCAATATAATTCAAAGATATGTTACACCCTGCGGAAGTACTTGATGTTAATGAGCAGTAGATGAGTCATCGAGGTATGGGAAACAGAACATACATATAGGTATGTTATCGCTCCGACTATTCTTCACAAACATAACGGTTTTACTAAAACTATAATTTCACAAACAATGACGTCAGCCTTCTAGAGATATTCCTCCATCCGTTTTATAAGGTATATAAGAAGCGTGTTACTGGACATTCTAAGGAAGTTATATTCTAAACATTGAAACAGTTACAAAGAAAAACAAAAGGAAGTCTTCAAAATAACTACGACCATTATTATTTGTAAAAGTAAGCCTTTATAGGTATAAACTAATTTTCTTTAATGCAAAAATCTAAAGCAAAGGTATTATGAAGAAACAACTTTATGAACGGCAAAATATGGACTTCGTTTTCAATCTCTAAAAACTGGAATCTTTAAAAATTTAACATTTTATATGGACGATTAAAATTAGATTTAGCTCAATTTGAAATGTAATGAATCAAATATTTAAAATATAAGTACCAACAATAAAAAAAACTCACCAGTTTGTTGACTGAATCATTGAGCTGACGTAAAGCATCAAGCAGTCTGCCTCTGTATTCAGGATTATTCGGATCCTAGGGACGACAAAAACATTTAAAAATTAGTAGATATGGTTATTAGATTAGCAAATAGAGGACTCTATCGATCCTGACTTATTCTACGAATGAATAAGTTTAAAAACCTAGAGATTCAAACCAAAACCTATCACCTCAAGAAATAAGATTATTAGGAAATAGAGACTTGTAGAGGTAGAATTAAGACGCAATCATAAAGGAGTGAAGGAAAATTATATTAAAGATATTATAAAGTATCATATGATTTCTAGCAATATTCCAACACATTTTGAAGGATTTTAACCACTAAAGCTTTGCATTGATTGGAATAATATTTAGGTCAGACGAATCCTAAGCTCTAGAAAAGACCTAGGCTACTTTTCAACCTGTATACCAAAAAAATACACTGATAAATTTGGCAAGAAAAAGCAAATTATCAATATAAGTTATGTAATATTTGTTTGTGTTCTAGAATCATCTGAATATCAAGATAATGATTTATTTAACAGCAAGAAGTTCAAGTTATTACCATCAGGATTCGTAAGTATTAGAAATAACTAAATAGATTTTATTAATTATTTAGAGGCTCTTAGTAAATAAAAGAAAATTGTCTGGCACTTTTTTTTATTATATCCATCAATTCTTTGAACTATCAATGTCATTAGTGTGTTAGGGTTTTAGTAAACCTTTTTTCGAAAACCGTAAGTAATTTCATAAAATGTATTTTGTAGTATTAAAACAAAGGGCCTTTTCACACCTTTCTCATTACATTCTCTTGTTCTTTTACCTTAAACTGTTTTGATTCTGACATCATTTCAGGTACATTTTCAATTGCAGAAACTAAAGCAGGCTGGGGTTTTACAAAATATGCACAGAGAATTACTGATTGTCTATTAATTCGTATAACTTTGTAATTTAAAGTAATAAAATGAGAAAAACATCTTACCTGACTCGCATATTCAGATGTTTGCAGTAAATGATAAGTTGCATAGGACATTTCCAGTGCACTTTCTTCAATCTTCTTATTCCTTATAGGGTTCTGTAAGCAAGTCATTTTTAATATATTTTAATTACTTTTACATATTAATTGAGATTGTCTATTTTCAACCACAAAGCAAACCCAAGCACAAATTCAACCTCATGTATACTACAAAGATTTTTTAAATTAAAATAAACAATATGTTCGAAAGAATTATAACAAGTCTACAGCAGAAATCGAATAGATGTCTGTGAGAGGTGTATTATTGAAGATGATTATCGTTCACAGATCAGCAAAAGGATCCATGAATCTGTTTTAAGTAATCTAAAATCTTTGTCAGTTATAAATCATGTCAAGGATGATTTATTTTCTTGGGTATATTGTATCTGGAACGGAAAATTTAGTTAAAAAATATATAAAAGAAGGATAATTAAATAAGAGTTATTTACAAATACCATTTATGAAAATTACTGAACGTTACAAAGGGTAAAATAGTATAATTTAATATTCAGAAACAATACAGCTATCTATCTATACCTTGGATGAAATCTATATAGCGTACTCAGCTCTGTCTCGTCCTTAGCTTAACATAAACTCCGCTGAGTACTTGCTCAGCATAACCTTGAGTTTCAAATTTATAGTCCTTTTTTTTTCGAACTAGCTCAAAGGTGCACGGCACACCTCGGCTTGGCTGTTGCCTGTTGCATGCAAATTCGCGACCTATCTTAGCTAACCTAGCTAACTATTCATATATGTATGAGTTGTTGAAACGTATATGTGTACCAAGCATACACGCCTCAACAACTCCTCCATATATTTATTATCGGAAAATTGAGAGTTTTTCAGTTCGATAAGGGAAAAAAGTAAACCCTTCCACTTTCATGTGTAAGCGTGTAGGCGTGCACGTGCATGGGGGTGATCGTGTAGTGTTGTAGCGGTGATGTATATTTGTGTGTCACCGTATCGCGCAAGCAACGCACTCAAGGGCTCCCTACCGAGTGATCGAACCTAGGCTTGAGTCGCTGCCGTGGGAGGCCTAATCGGGTAATTTATAGTCCAGTTACGCTAAACTTGTGCTTAGCTTAGACTAAGGAAATCTCTGTTGTACTGTCAATTAACGTGTCGATATTGCTTTGGGCCTGTATTCGGGTACATGTAATAAGAACGTAAAGCTAACGTGTATGTACTTTGACTCTTGTAAAAAAATGTTACTGGTGTCTAGGAACAAGTAACAATATATATTTTAATCAATATTAAAAACGTCTGTCTTATAGTTTTATTGAAGATAAAAAAGTACTGCGTTCATATAATACTTCTTCAAGAGATTAAAGCATATCTCCATGTGGACATACGGTCTATGTTTTATTAAAATCAGTTATGTCTATCCAAAGTACTCGTTATCATTGTACTTTTAATGACGACGCGACATAAATACGAGAAAAAAGTAGATAAGTAAATGGACTTAATACATTCAGATTATTTCTTTATTCATTACTATTTTTTCCATAAGATCTCACACGGACGAAGTTGCAGATACAGCTACAGAAGAATATGGCTTTTATTCTAAGTATGAGGTTTTATCAGCAAACGATTGGAGAGATACTAAAGCTATAATATGAATAGAAATGGTTTTAGTACCCACTTTGTTATCTTTAAGGGATCGCGCCAATGCGGCGAGACCCCTCGCGCAGTCCAACGTGGCTACAACACTGCGGCCCAAGGACTCTGGTTTCCCCACGCTCTGTACAATATTGCTGCTCATCATCATCAGCTTCCCGCCCATCTGCTCCAACTTCTCCTCTAACTGCCTACAAACGATCCAAATGCTTACCACTATGCTCCAATTTAAACCGGGTAGTAATACATTTGTGGCAAAGACACATCCATATACGAATGCGTTAAAAAAATGTACCATTATGTGGAGGTCTTAATCATAGCCAAACGTACATCCATATCCGAATGGGTCAAGCAAAAACATTGTACCATTTTGTGGTATTCTTAGACAAAGGCTATGAAACATACATATGTGATTAGGTCAAGAAAAAAATTTGAACCACTCTTTAAGTACTTATAAGCAAGTAATTACATGGATAGAAAAGTGAGAGTTGGCACAGTTAAAGTCCATATAGAGAAGGGGTACAAAATGATTATATGTATATGCAGTATTTATTACAAATACATTAGAACCTATGCTTTTATAACTAATTAAGATTTGCGTCTTATCATAGATTTTTTTTTCTTTTTCGTTTCCTATTACATACCGCCACATATAATACAGTTCCTTATAATTAATATTGAAAGAGATCTAATTCGACATCTTCGTTCTTTTAAGTATTGAAACACTGAGTAAAAATGACAAGTGAGGTTTTAAATTGGAAATAATACTAATAATTTTCACTGACACAGAATATCAAAAACATATTTAGTCTATACTCAAAATTACCTTTAGAAGTGCAAATCTAAGTAAACATTATTTCTTAAGAAGTTATACATAAGATGAAATATAATAAATCTAAGCTCAATGTATACGTTTTTTTATATACAATATCATATAGGAGGAAAACGAACAGGCGGGTTACCTGATGTTAAGCGATCATCGCCGTCCATAGACAATAGCAACACCAGTGGAGTCGCAAGTGCCTTACCAGCCTGTGTTTGGGGGAATAGAGAGAAAGGGAGAGGGGTTAGAGGAGAAGGGAAGGAAGAGGAGAGAGGAGGGGAGATGAATGAAACGCAATAATGCAAGCACTGTTACTTTACGTCGGTTTTCTGTGAAAGGCTAGTGCTACCCCGGGTGAGCCGACCCATTCACGCTGAAACCAATAATGGCTTCAGCGTGGCTCTACCACCTACACCTACCTACGTGATTATGTTTTTTAAAGGACAATACAATTACAAAAGCTATGTATATCATTTATTGACTTTAATCGAGAACACCTCGCCTTATACCTTTGTTTTTCAATTTTCTTATACTTACTGTTTATCTCCTTCAACCTTCAAGCTCTCATTAGGCAGCAGTAGCTTATTGGCATCTTTCGCGTTTAGCACCTTTGATCGAAGTTCCCCTCTGGTAGAGGTTTCTGGATTTTCCAATTCCTTGAAAAGAGAAAAACACACACACACACGTTATTTTTTGCCTAAGACATTTTTACATAAACTATTTTTTCCCTGATACGTCATTCAAACCTTGCTAAAAAGGCCTATCGCCATTATTTTAAATGGTACACAAACCTGTAATATTTGCTCCGTGATAACGGTCACTTCAGGATGGTTAACAGGTTGCCACATCGCGACTCTTTTGCTGGTAGTTACCGTCAGAGATTTCAGCTGATGCACTAGTTTGTTCAAATGTTTTAGTAAACTGAAAAAATAATGAACGACGATAGATTAATACCCGAACATGTTAAGAAATCTTATCGATTGGTGCATTTCTAAAAGTATTCCGGGGACTGCATCTCTAAAGACATAACGTAACGTAAAGATAGGACACAAAGTTACTGCAATGTTATCGATACTGAATACATTACAATCCAAAAAACATTTATAAAACTACATAACCATCAATCCATCAACAGACGTCACGTCATATCAGCCTACTAGCCTTTTACTCATTGGGTATACGCTGACTAATTTCAAAATACGACAAATTATAGGAGAGTTACTGTGACTTGGTTATCATCGTGTTAATGGTGGTCACAGCCCTGACGAGTACAGATCCCTATTATTCCGATTGATTACTTGACAGAAATCAGTTGATCGTTAAACGGGCTATAATTATGAGTGGTACCAATGATATATGGTGACGGTGCTCATACAAATTCCACGTTGTAGCACCAGGTAAGTCATATCATCCCTTAGCATGAAGTGGTAATGTATCTAAATTAGCAAAACTTTCAAAAAAAAAGGAAATAACAGTTACGGATATTCAATATATCAAAAAATGGTAGCGTCAACTAATTTCGCAGTCGTAGTTTTGTTGCCCTGCGAGTCGCATGTGGGTAGATAAGTGCATGTGAAAAGTATTAAAATAAAACGTAAAATCATAAAGTTCCCATTTAAGTGTTAACAAAAACCTTGCGACTAAAACTACCTATTAGTAATACGAAATTCGGTCCTTCGAGCCGACATGTTGTGTGGAATAACGAATTCGATTCTTCGAGCTATGGTGATAGACGACTGGAATCCTCTCATTGCTGCGTCGAGGTCGTAGATACATTCCAAGAAAACATCTTGTTAAAATACTGTCACCAAAAATGTATCTGACACGGACTAGTAATTCTTAAAAGTGGATCATCATTTGAAGATTAACTTACCGATCCTTGTCTTCAGGAGGTGCGGTTTTCGCTCGACAGGCTAGCTGTGTGGCGTACGCTGTGAAAGCAGCCGGCAGTGGCTGGGAATCTGCAGTAGCGGCAGCACCGGCCACCGCGACCGCCAGCTGACTCCGAGCCCAGGGCTTAGCGGAAACATCCGCGGTCTTTTGCCTCTGCAAAGACCATCACATCACAATATTTCCGTACTTCCTATCACTTAGTATTGCGTATTACCAACATCTGAATCTTTAAATTTAGGGAAATGTGAACATAGTTCAGTACTTTGAACGGTCGTCTCGTGTATTGTGGGTTTGAATTCCACCCAGGATAATTATTGCGTCATGCTCAAATATATTTTTTCATACATCTGTTTACATTTTGTATTTATTTATATATGTATGTTTGTAAAGGTCCCCGCAATAAAGTGCTTCATCGTTAGGGCAGTAGTTGCCTTTGAAAAAACGGATCTATCTTTCATTCGAGTGTATTCAATGAAAATACTAAGTTCGGTTGTTTTTACATACAAACACATAACTAAAAAAGTATTAGAAATGTGACAAGAACCTGAAATTTATGATGTCAGACAAAGACCTATATACTTTTCGGAAATTTTCGTTTTATTCTTCACTGTAAAACAACGAAGAACACAAATATAATTATTTCATATGTATAAAGTACTCCTAAATGTGTAATAAAAAGCTTCTCATTTGTATATTATATATGAAATCTGTTACAGCTTATGATTGGGCAGAAACATGTGTCAAAATAATTGCAGCCGTATATGACGAGAGTATGTGACACAACTCGAATACAACACGCATTGAGAAACGATAGCGTGATTTAAATGATCGGTATTAAGTATAAGAAAGCTAAAAAATTCTTGTACAACATTGTTCTGTAAATGTCTTTTACAGCATTGTTCTGGAAATATCTTGTACAACATTGTTCTGTAAATAACTTGTTATACTTTAGATATCTAAGCTAGTTGATGCACATTACTACTAAAATTGGTAACCTTATTCCAAAGGCATTATCTATTTTGTCTATATTCAATTTTGGCTGTCTCATATCTATTTTTTAAATTGTAAATTAGAATAATCTGAAAAGTTCATTATCTGTCAGTAGAAATCGTGTCAAATCAATCCAACCTTTTCGGAGATGAACCCGAATAAAGAATAGTATATACAACATTTTAATATATTTACCCTTGTAACAACAGCTTCGGATTCAGTGTCAGGCACTAGTGACTTGATCACTCTAGTCTCTAGGTCATCCAAATCGTTGAGGGTTTCATCAAGCGATGCACTCTGAGCACCTGACAACGCACTTCGTGTTGCAAATCTAAAATCACGACGTATGATCTGTACAATTGTGCACTCATAATATATTAAGCTTTTAGGTTATTTCAAGCAACGTGTCGTGGCGGCCAAGTGGTTCCATCGGTGGAATATTCATTCCATATTCGCAGGTTCGAATCCCATCATTTATTAACGAATTTTTTGGAATTCGTGTACATTTCCTAACTCAAATGGGTAACCATAACGGCTTACGGTGAAGAAAACATCACGTGGAAACAGAAATCTGAGACATGCTCTTTTAGTACCATAGCACAAAAACATAGCACAAAAACATAGCACAGTGGATTTCTCGGAGTTTGAAATTGCTAATACTTCGTGGTCTATCGTGGTGATTATACCCATATCTTCTTTCAGGAAGAGACCTGTGCCCCTTCGGTGGGTCTTTTACAGTCTAATGTGATGTTGCAACTTTTCCTATAAACTGTCGTCAGTTATTCTGATTTCCTTTTTACGGATGAAATAAGGTTTAACGTGGCGCCAATGCAAATGTTTAGATTAATATCTTGTGTAACTAGAATAGGAATGAGTACGTCAAAGAAAGTTTGAAAATAGCTCCAGTAACAGAGACTTTGAGAAGTAATAGGTTAACATAGTATGGACATATCATGAAGACAGATTATACTCATATAACCATAAAAGCGTTAGGGATGAAGATCTTGTAATTGGTAGCAAAGACACGATGATGAAATTAATATTCGTTGTTTGTAACGTGACTTTAATCGAGAGTAACTGGAAGTGCCCTCCCTTTCACACCTATCGGATGTTGCATAGTGTTAAGGTTAAAGATCCTATTGTTTGTAATAATAACGGACATGGAGTTGTCGACGGTAACCTTAATTATATCTTAAATTTATTGGTTTTTAATATACGAATAACATCAAGTACAAAAATCTGCCCAGAAATATCCCACATAACCGAAGTCCTGGTAATATAAAATGCATAATTAGATTGTACAATAAGGTAAATCTAACTGAAATACGACAAATACTCACCGTAGGAGGTCACAACTCTCATTTAACTGATGGACCCGCGGATGCAGCTCCTCTTTCACATTCTCATCTTCCAATTTCTCACTCGTTAGTTTTATACGCTCTGCCCGCGACTCGCAATCCTAGAGTAATGAATTTTCTAACTAATTATATCACAACATCCAACACTTAGTGTTAAGATATATAATTGATTGTTTTTAGATAAATTACAACACTGCCTCCCTATTCTGAAATGTGTCAAGGTGTGCATACGTTATACGATTGTAATCCAAGGAACAAATAGTCTTCTCTACACAATCCAGTTTATCATTCAATGCGCCGAACACTAAGCATAGCTCTTCACTTTACAATCTCCTAACTTTGCGTCCTCAGCTACCACACAAACATTAGGCTATCCACCTGATATCATCATGCCTTGCTGAATATCCTCTCTAATTCATAATATGGGTCCCCCACAAATCATTAAAGGCTTTGCATTTTACAAATTGGTCTTTCTATGTTTCAGATCTCTAAGATCAGTAACAATGTTTTAGGTAATAGTGTTAGGTTTTATAACAGAACCCCGAAGCACTTCATCGATTTCTCGGATAGTGACTTCAAGAACCATGTCAACCAGGTTTTAATGCTTGAAGACTATTTATTAAACAATGGTGATGTTTGGAAAGGACAAAAATGTATACCTGAGCGAAGTGGTCCATTTGAAGCAATCCGTCAAGTGAAGTTTCGACAATTTCATCTTGATCTGGATTCATCAGTTTGAAGGCGTGCTCATTTATCTTGTAACAGTGTTCTTTGATGTCCTGTGATGAGCAATCATTATCAGATATTATATCCGGCTACATTTGGAAAGTCACAACTTGTGGTAATCCTGTACAGTGATTGATATTTGATATAACTATTTAATAATATTTTTAATAACATTGAATTTCTTTATGACTTTTTTCAACATCGCAAAATATTATTGATCACCAGTGAAATAGCAGCAATAAAAGACTCAGTGTCACTGGCATATAATTATAATAAAGTAACTGTAATTTTTATGGATAAATAAAAAGGAAAAGTCAGGTACTTGAAATTAATAAAAAGCTTTCTAAAATGTATTCCTAATACTTCGGAAAAATTACATATAAATTTGATAAATTAGGTTAAAATAATTTGTCGTCGAACAACAACTCATTGTAATGGCGAGTAAAGACATTAACCGTTAAAATAAACAATTCAATACCTCTATTTTGGAATGTCCTTTAGTAGGTTTCACTTCGTTAGCTCTCTCGAGGAGTTTATCCGCTTCTGTCGACACATCTTGGATGAAATCCTACGACAATAACCATCCGTCAATAACCATGGAATGTTATGTAGTGCAGCATTTTATATTTAATTCATATTCTCATGTTATTTGACCTTAGTAATATTAGTTGTGTTTTACGTAATATAGTTTGGTTATTGTACACGAGTGAAGTGGATGGTAAATGATACCAAGGATCCGGACTTGCCTCAAAAACTCCCCGAAAAGTTTTTACAAGACGAACATCATATTCTTAGAACACTAAATGCCAAAAATAAAACAAAAAAGAAATGGCAAAGGTATCGCTTTATAAAATGCTGATGGATCCACTTTACGCGGAAAATTTCGAAAATACTAAACTTATGACCTGAGATTTGTTTTGAAACGTTGTGAATTGAATTTGATGAAACAAAAATGTGTAACGAAAAAGAGCTGTTTTTGGATGTATTATTATTTTAGGCTGTGAAAGAATGAGATAGAATGAGTTTCTTCATAGTTTCCTTACCCTCGAAATATATGCAAAGAGAAAGAGAGAAAAATTGATTTCTGTTAGATCGTGGTAACTGTCGCATACTTTTAAAAACTACTCTGTGCTGTATATAATGTGTAACATTGTTAATATATATATGAAAATATTACAACATTATGCCGGAATACCACAATAGCATATTCACAAATTAATCAGAATACTAAATTTCACTTATTTATAAAATGTTTTTTGTATTGTGAATGCCTGAAAATTTTAATTTTAAGAAGACATTTAATAGTTACATTCGTATGTACGACTTACCCTCAAGTCCACAACGTTGGATTGTTCCTGTCCCTCGCGTTTGGGCCTGTACTGCAGCAGAACGGTCTGCAGGTTCTGGATTGCGTTCTCGAGGTCCCGCCTCTTTACTGTGTCCTGAGTTTAAAATAATGTAATTCTATTACCATGTGATACATCTAATGTCGTCACAGTCAAATTTGTTTTAAACGCCATCTGTCTATTCGTGATATGAACTACATTGTAATATAGTATGTAAATGTTGGATATTTTTGCGTTTCCATCATTTTTTAACCTCTCCTATATTATCTTTTAGAGTGATTAGATAATAAAAAATTGATTAAGATCTATCTTAACATTAATATTCTTTGTCGTGTCGTTTAATAAACACTGAAGCGTGTTTAAATAGTTCTGTATTCACGTGTCTATAACGTAGTTAGGATTTGTATCAAATGACATGTTGTTGAGATATAAGAATAACATTATATATAGTATGAATGATGTTTAAACATAATTTGTGAAGATCATCTTAAACAAACATTCTGTGGGAAATCCATTTGTGACTATCTGTCGAGATTTATTTCTCCATGTAAAAAAAGTCAAGACAGTCATAAATACTGCTGACAGAAGTAAAAACTTAAAACAATTATGGATTATTAAATTTCATGATTATTAACATTAGTCTTGTTTACACATCTACACTCATCAAAAAAGTCTAAGCAACATGTACTAATTTAAAATTTTAGGATGGTTCTTCACATTATAACGTTGTATTTTATTTTTAAAATAATATCTTTAGGGTTCTATGATGTAAAAATAACAGATGTTGTCTTTATAAGTTCTTTTAATAACAGAAATGAACAATATTAGAATATACTGTAGAAACTAAGATACATAAGAAACTAAACTTTTTTTCTACAAAATGAAATGTCTAAAGAAAATGTATTTATTGTGAAAGAATAGGACAATTTAATACAAAATATGGTCTCCTCTGCTATTCAGAACTTGTCGGCAACGATTATTCTTTGAAATAATGAGACTGTTTATGTCATCTTGCGGCATTCGCTCCCAATGGAATTGTAGCAAATCCTTCAGCTGTTGGGTTGTTGTCGCTCCATCCAAGTCTTTCAAAACACATCTCTGGAGCATGTTCCATGCATGCTCGATGGAGTTCAGATTTGGCGATTGTACAGGCCAGGGCAATACCCGGATGTTCTCCGTTGTAAAGTATTCACTGGTTCGCCGAGCTGTATGT
The DNA here is from genome assembly GCA_014332785.1 of Antheraea mylitta. NCBI lineage: Eukaryota > Metazoa > Arthropoda > Insecta > Lepidoptera > Saturniidae > Antheraea > Antheraea mylitta. The sequence continues at coordinate 925,418 of JACEII010000112.1, forward strand.
GAACGCGCATTGTCATGCATTAACCTAAAATCGGAGCCAAAGGTTTGTGCAAATGGCTATACATAAGGTCTGAGAATTTCGTCAATGTAATTTTCAGCATTCATGTTTCCATTTACAAAAACGAGCTCAGTTCGCCTGTTCTTGATAATACCCGCCTATAACATAACTGTTGAGCCGCTGTATGGATGAACTTCCTGGACGCACCTGAGCCTTTCAGTATTTCCAGGCCGACGATACACTCGCACCCTTCTTGTATCAGGTTTAAACCCGAATCGCGACTCATCGGAAAACATAATTTTATGCTATTGTTCCTGGGTCCATGTTATGCGTTGTCTACACCATTCATGTCGACTAGCGCGATTCCCGGGACGTATTGGTGGGCACCTGATTGGACGTCGAGCTCGTAGGCCGTACTCATGCATTTGATTTCGCACAGTTTGAGGACTTACATCAACACCACTTGAAATTTGTAGCCTCAAACTTATCTCTCGAGCGGTTAACATCGGCTGGCGTCTTGCAGTCAGTTGTATGTACCGGTCTTGCCGAGTGGTTGTACTCCTTTTACGGCCTGGATGCTGTTCAGCGGGTTCTCCTGTATTATTGTAGCGCTGCCAAAGACGACAAATAACACTTCTATGAATGCCAAAATGTCGAGATACCTGAGATTGATTACTTCCCGCTTGCAACGTCCCTACAGCTCTTTGCATTTAATCTGCCATCAAATGACGTCGCTCCACGACGTAAAGAATATCTAACAATTCAATTTTGTCGCTAACTTTATTTAAATGGTTGGTAAAATTATAATATCAAGACTAAACGTAGCAATTAAAACGCACTTAAATTCAAACAAATTCGCAGTCATTTGAATTTTATGAAAAAAACAAAACATAATCAATTTTTTTTTTACAATCAGCCAGTATGTCATCAATAAAGTTTACTTACCTACGTACTTTGTTTGAGTAAATACTTAGAAATTAATTAATATAAATGGTAACATTTGTAATATCACACATGTTGCTTAGACTTTTTTTATGTGTGTATTAACACTGGGAGCGATAATTACGTACGTTTTTATAAAATCTATTACTTAATGAAATTCATAATGAGCTGCCATATATAAATGTAACGTGTATACAGGCTGCTATAGTATGGCTCGCTAGTCTAACAAGCGTAACGAGCATGTCGGTAAGGCTTCGCTAGTATGTTGCTGACGCAGAACCATAAATGTATCTCCTGTCAAAAAAACGCCGTTCAACAAGACTACAGGCATTTTCAATTAAAAAAAGGCCCGGTGACAGTGAATTCATCTCTTGTGGTGACATGTGGAGTGCGGCTATAGATTATACATATCAGGGGATTTTAGTGGGTACATATCTCACACTACTCACTCTCTACCCCAGGAGACTGCTGTGTCCATGACAAACTACCCCACGAAAAAAAAAAAAATAGAGAAGTCACCTGTGGGTCACGGCGTGACCTGTGCGCCGCCAGGTCAGCGTGGGTCAGCGCGGAGGAGAGTTGACCCGCGTAATCCTTGTATTTGTTACGAAGGCTCACCGGTAACTCCATACACTCCGACGTTTTCTGAAATATTGCCATTATTTTTAGGTTTTTGTAATTTACTTTTTGACAAAATATTGTAATTATTACTACCATTGTCGACTACGTAAATATAATATAATACAAGTCTAAATATTTTAGAAAGGATGGTGGCCCACTTCTTAAAACTTTTCAGGGAGTTTCGTATCACTCAAATTTTTTTAACGGTCTAAATGTGACCTTTTTTCGTTTTATTTGTTTTTGCACGAACCTTATAGAAAAAATATTTATTTTCTAATATTTAAAAAAAGTTTATGGTACTTGGTTTTTAATTTTTAAGCGAGTTCAAAAAAAAATGAATGTACACTTCAAATGTTTATTTGAAACTACTATGCACTGCTTAACTTTTAAGCCTAGGCAGGTAATGGGTTTTCTTTAATTATTATTTATTTAAATATTCAAAATCAAATATTTTTCTAAAAAAATATATGTTGTTTTATAAACGTTGTTAAAATATAGACCATTTTTAAGAAATGTCTGCCCGAAAAATTATCTATTGAACGAGCACTACATTATAAAATTGAGGTAGTGAAAAAATTTTTTAAACTTTCTGATTTGGCATGGAACTCCCCATATATAAAAGAGACTAACCGTTGCTCGCAGCTTCGCTCACTTTAACATAATTTGATCTATTTTTCGAGAACAGTGCTTTTTTTAGGTGTACTATACCCTACGTCCTTTTCTGTTCACTTAACGTTTATACACAATTTCAGTTACAAAATTATAAAAGCGTAACATACAGAATTATCTATACTAATATTATAAAGCTGAAGAGTTTGTTTGCTTGAAGGTACTAATCTTAGGAACTACTGGTACGATCTGAAATAAAGTCATCAGTGTTACATAGCTCCTGTATCGAAGAAGGCTATAGGCTAAATACCATTGCTCTAAAAACCAATAGTAGCGTAGCAACAATGAAGAAAGTTTTAATTTTTTTTCCTTCTGAGAGCTTTCACCGCATGACTTGCGTAAATAGTAAGTATTTCGACGTGGACGAAGTCGAGGGCAGAAGCTAGTATAATAGTATCAATAAGGATTACCTTCGCATCATCCATAATCTTACAGGTCATATTCCTGAGCGGCGTGTCTTCGACCACAACCGTGTCGAGGTCGCGCTGGTCTCCAACGTTCCCACTAATCACTTCCTGCTTTAGCTCCTGCACCAGTTTCTCGAGGTTCTCGGTTTCCTCTGCTAATTGCTCGAAAGACTTCGCTTGATGAGGATCAGAGTGTTGAGATTTCCACGACTTGGAGAACTTCTCCAAGCATTTGGAGAGCTCGTCCGCTGACGTTGTGAGTGCGTTCTGACAGCTTGACTTGTATATTGACGGTGACACCAACTAGAAAATAAATAATTATAGGCAATTTAGCAAACCATTTTTTTTTTTGTTTTCAAAATTTGATATCATTTACATTTCCTATGGAATTAATTTTGAAAATAAAATCATACTTTACTGATTTTTATGACATTAATATGAACCGCTAGAAGTAAGTGAATTGACAGTGATCATTTCATCAAACTGGCCATTTTGAACTCAAATATTTGATTGGTCACAAATTCCAAATAAAACGTCATTTCAAATATAAGCTTGTGTATTTGCGTATGTTTGCAGATCAAAAACATACCTAGGTAGAAATTATAGAAGTACCCGTAAAATTTTATTGAAGATTATATTTAATTTATTGACATCTAACGTATTTAGAAGTATATTAAATAGTTTGTCTTGGAATTACTATAAACAACGTTCGTCTACGAATTCAGAACAAGAATGATCCACACTACCGACCTGCCGGCGTATTTATATGGCGATGAAACGATGAACTTACTCGTGACGTCACTTCCGGCGAGAGTCAGTCGATTATCTTTTAATATGTTAGTACAATATATTACATAGTCTTAAAATAACGTACTAATTTTTACTTTACATTTCCAGGTGATATTACAGTATGATTACATGTCACAATTACTTTTTGTATTGTTATACTTTGCAATTAGCCAGTGTACATCCAGATGCTGAGAGACTTTCAGATAAGTATTAGTAAAAGCAATCGTCGATAGATAATAAGCCAATTGACGGTCGTCATTTTTTTGACATTGTGTTCACTATAAAAGTATCATCACTTTATCTCACTACAATAAAGACAAAACAGGTAAAAATAAGATGGTACCTTTGCTGTGTAGAGCAGGTTGGTGGCCGCGTTCACAGTATCGATGCCGGCGGCCCACGCGCCCTCCCCCTCCCCCTCCCCCTCCCCCTCCCCCTCCCCCTCCCTAGCATGCGCATGCGCAGACACTTCCGTGGCGCGCACCGCCAGCCGCGACGCACTATCACCTATCTCCTTCGCACGATGTATTATCTACACACAGACAGATCTCAACTGATACACCTATACTCATACCGTCCACAGTACCCATAAATTATTTCAATTAAAACTTTACCGATAATATTAACCAAAACAAGCATAAGGATGGATGGATGGATGGATGACGGATATATGAACGTATGTGTAGGTAGATGGATGTAAATTCAATAAAATGTATGATTTAGAAATTATACACCGTGACTGTTTAAAGAGTGACAACCTTCTATCGTGTGATAGTTCATGGTCACATTTAACATATAGAATAATAATATCAACACATACCAATAAACAATAAAGAGAATCAAATATTAAACACCTATTTTTGAATTGTTTTGGAACGAGTACCCAGTACTGAGTAATTTGCAAAAGTATTGCTAACGAGTAACAACGAGTAACCAGGCACCTAATATATTGTAGTGGTTAGTTTCACCAACAATGCGCTTCATACTTGCTAGATGTAATAATTTGTCACACACTGTAGTCTGAACAATGCGATAGATTTCAAAATATAAAATGTCACTAAATTTGTCCTAATTACATTATGTATTTAATAACGACATCTATAAATAAAAAAGAAAGGAGGGATAATAAAAAACATTCCTTAAAACATAATTAAGTAAACAAAAGTTAAGTCTTTTTCTTTGAAGAAAGTTATTTGCGGAGCTAAAGATATAATTCTGAGAATGCTTTCATCAATAACATGCCACATTGTGCCCGTTTTGACTACAAAGAGATATTTTTATTTAATTACATGGATTTTTTTCATACCTCCTTCTGCAATGCAGCATCCGCATCGGTGCTAACGAAATACAATAACTTCGCAGATTCATCTCCAAATACGACCGCAGCATCTTTGAGTTTCTAAAAGGGAATTAATTGATAATTTCTTGCAGAATTTTGTACAGAGATGTGATACGGTTTTAAAATTAACTTTATTACTAGAAATGCAGAAATTGGAGTTCTTCTAATCCTGCATAATTATTGTCAAATCCTTTAATTACTACACGTTAAAGGCAGTTATAAGATGCATTTTTGTTTATCTTATACGTTAACGGTTATTTTACTTCACTCACCTCCTTGTCCTTTTTTGCAGAATCGCAAAGTTTCGCCGAAGCATCACACAAATGTAACATGTCGTCCAGAAACAATTTCCTTTCATCGTCTTGTAGTGACGTACTGAAGGACTTACCGTCTGTGAATTTTATAATATTTCATATATCAGAGTTGATAATATTACAGATAAAGCGAAGGTCTAAATAAACAACCAAAGGCAGAGAAACTTACAATCCTATCTGATAATACGATAAACTTTCGACACTAATATGATACAAGTATGACGACAATAACGAAACATGTTGTCTGTTCGTATATTTGAATTGATGAAAAGCGGCTTGATCGATTTTTATGATTATGCATAATAAATATAAGGCAGAGTTTTTAACTGGATCTTAAAGTGTCATGCAATTAATTTTATATTTTATTTATCATTTTGTGTTATTTGGTTACATATTTTGTGATATTAAAATAACAATCTAAAGCTGTTTAATGTAATATAGTTTGTTTATTGTACCCAAGTGTAGTGGATGGAAAATAGCAACGCGGAGCATGGATTCTGACTTGCCACAAAGCTGCCTGGAAGATTCTAACAAGACGGCCATCTTTTTATTACTTCATTGAAATAATTACAAGAAATTCGTAATATCATTACGTACTCAACAATGGCAGTCATAATCTATTAGAAGATTGGTTATCAAAGATAAAACAAAAACAAGATATATATACATTTTTTTAAGTTTTATAAGCACGCGCTTGACCCCATTTTCTCCTGATGGTAAGTGACGATGTATGGCGCTTACCCTTGTTCACTCTACTCAAACACTTCCAAGTTATAAGAAGATGGGAAGACAGACGCTTGGAGTGAATTTCATTCCTTAGCCGTACGTATAATAAATGTGGAAGCAAATCGCTTCGTACGAATTACGGGAATATCAACCACATACGGGTGGAAACCCTCACGAGGTCTAGTCGTCTTGTGATGGACTGGGGACGGTGTAATAATATTATATAATTCCTGTGTATACTCTCCAAAGTCTAAGCTATAAAATAGTCAAAGCAGCCACTTTTCGTCGATGCTCTTAATTAAGTATACGTCTTTATTCAATTGACTGGCTAAAAAATTTATCAATGATACCCTTAGAAAATATTTATTTTGGTATATGTATGTAGAGCTGCGGTCATGGTTTTAGGATCGAATCCTAAAATCAGCCGGAACTCTCAGAGAGAGAAACCATCATGATGAAACCATAAATTGGTGGATAACCTTCTTCTAATACTCGTCTAGTTAGCAACCACCCTCGAGTGAAATAATGACACCAACTATTTTTTGGTGTATTCCAGCAACTACACTTAGAAACCAGTCCTCTTTTAACATTAGCATATACTCATTTTAAACCAAATCATGATTTAGCACTAAATGAGATTGCAGAATTTTAATATCCATCTAAATTTTATACTATAAACGTAATGTTCAAGTTAAAGTTCAAAAAAGGAAATAACCTTATAATCGAATACCATTTGAAATAATATTACCTTCCACGATTGAAGACACAAGTTGAGGTAGTGTACTCATCGCCTTACATGCGTTAGGGTAATCCATTTTCTCAGCATCTGTGAGAGTATTTTTTGTATCAGATCTATTTTCCTCTTTAATTTCCTTACGTTGGTTGCCTTTTTTCTTAACACAGTCGTATATGATTAAATACCGTCAAACACACCAACTTTCTTAACAATTTTAGAATCTTTTAATGATTTTGATGACGGGTAATTTTGTCTAGACTTTTAACCTACATTGCCCGCTCCACTTTTTGACGCAAATATAAATCCCACTAATTTGAACTGAGAACTTGCACATGATTTAAGTAAATAAACCTTTTAATTTTAAAATCGATTTAAGCTTTCTTATAAAAATGTGGGGAAAATGTTACCTCGGGATTCGCTTCTGCGCGTCGCGTTTCGCGATCAGCCTGTGCATATCCAGTACCGGGTGACTTTCGTCATTATGGCCGGCATGACAGCGGCGACTGGCGATGGATAATCTGTCTCTCGGTGGTTGCCGATGTTTCTGGATTGTACTATGCTTAACATCAGGCATAGTGCAGTCACTATGTCGTGCTTCGATAAAAAAAAAATACCTTGGTATTTCTTGGTACTTTTCGTATCCGCAAAAACATACACAACTTTCAACGAATTCTCACAAGGCACTGAGTAAACTTAGAAACAAATGCACCACATAAGGATACGACAATTATTATTTATTTTCCATTAAAATAATCAGTGTTTTTATATATTTTGTACATTTTTACACAACAATGGATTTGATTGTAAATTGCATTTTGGGCAAACAAACAATTGTTGGCAAAGTTGACGTATTCGATCATATCTTAGTAGATCGCATAAGTTATATTTGTTAATTAAGCAACCACAATCCAAAGAAGTTACGCTTACAATAAATATCTATTGAGTAGCTACATTTTAAAATGGGCAAAATCCAATTTTAGCTGTTCCCAATGTTTTAGGTTATTTTTCAAGTTTTTACACGTTATGTAAAATATGTAGATTATAAGACAATGTAAAAACCATATGAATGGCAAGATTTAAACTTCTTTCTCTTTGTATAAAAACTGGAAATGTTAAAACTATTAAACATTTTACATGAACTATTAAAATTATAAATATAACGGCTTAATTGCATTCGCAATAACAAATACCACACTTACAGTTAGCTGTGATGAGTGAGGCTACTTCAACTGAAGCGAGAGCTAGTTTATCTTCTATTTGGTCCTGTTTATTTACCGCTTCACTGGCGTTCAGAGCTGGCCGGAGTGCTATTTTATGACCAGGTTTACACACCTAAAACATAATTCAATATTAATATTATGTCAAAGTATTATTATAACGATATATTTGTATATTATGCCTATTACCCGACTTGACTGTGACTTCTTTTTAAGATAGCAGTTTCATATCAGATATAGCCAATATTTGCAATTTTATCTACATATATGGTTTTACGAGAACACTCATTTAAAGGGTTGAACCCTTCAAACCCTTCAAGTCATTTTTGATATCCTTTTTTATACCCACGACAATAACTAAAATAAAACACGCAAATAGAAATAGAGTAGAAATTTCAGAAATAGATTCAGACCAAGTTTATTTAAATTTTTTGGTCAGGCAAACGTTCCGACCGTTTCAGTAACATTTTTCAGTATTTAGGTGCAGCAATAATCGCATATTAGTATTCTCTTTTTCATCTTTATCGTATTTAAGAACTAGCCTACCATCCCACAAAATTATCTACAACGCAATTAATTTCATCCCTTACATTAATCAATGAATGATTTAGAAGAGGTAATTTTCCAAATGACTGATAAATGATATTTATAATATCTTCCATTGTAAATTTAACACTGATTTAGAGAAATATAAATTTCATTAGTAGTAGCAAATTTTTAAAAGCTGTTCCAGATATTAAGTAATGGCTGCAGAGATTATAAATAAAACTACAACTCTATTCCAGTTCCATTAGTGATAGATACTCATGAAGTTAAAAGACCAGTGCCAAGACTTATGCTAATCAAACAATATATAAATGAGTATAACAACAAGTTAGAGTCATATAACATGTTAACACTAAAATACCGCCGAACTATGAACGATATGAATTTTCTGTACGATCTTGTTAATTCATGTATAGATAGCCCAGAACTTTTACGCCAATTAAATTTTAGAGGGCCAAGTAAAATCACCCGAAACTCTACCTTGTTCACAATTCCTGCCGTAAAGCACACTTATGCTGAAAACTCCATCATCTATAGATGTACTACAATGTATAATAAATATTTCAATGGCATAGACATTTTTCACCTAAGTCGGAATCGGTTTAAGTCAGTTCGCACAAAATTAGAATCAAGTGTTATACAGGGAAAATAAAACAAAAACATACACACACAAACACACAGCCCCTCTCCCACACACACACACACTCACACTCTCTCTCTCTCTCACACACACACAACACACACACACACACACACACACACACACACACACACACACACACACGCACGCACGCACGCACGCACGCACGCACGCACGCACGCACGCACGCACGCACGCACGCACGCACGCACGCGCACACACACACACACACACACACACACACACACCACGCACGCACGCACGCACAGGTGCGCGCGCGCGCGCACTCATGCGTCCATGTGCACGCGCAAAATTAATTATTATTCAATATTGTAAATAAACTTGTACATGTAATCTCTCATTATACGAAATGTAAAACGTATTACTTCATAATTGGCACTATGTAATTATATTCATATATTTTTAAAATGTCATGATTGTGCTGTGAAGATTTTATAAAAATAAATAAACAAACAAAGAAGTGTTTCCACATTATACGATATGAAAAAATATACTGACATGTTTCAAGTCGTCCGCAGCCTGTTGTACAACCTTCTCTGCTTCATCAATAGACTGGATATACTGTTGGTGGAGACGTTTCTCCTTATCATCAGTACGCTTGGGTGGAGGAGCTGGTTTAGTTTTGCTCATCGACACTTTCGTATATCCCGTCTGTACGTTTGGTGATTGAGATTGAGCTGAGAAAGAACGAGAACAATTTGTAAAAGAGTTAGAAATGAAATTGTTTCCGACTAAAGGGTGACATCACCATACACCGGATCTAATACACGCCATAGTAGACGATGCAGTTGGGATTGCTCAGGATCAACAATATACAATAATCAAGAAGAGTGTTAACGATGAACACATAACAGTAATTTCCTTTTGGCTATGGATAGTAGATTTCTACTTTTTTTATATGATAGAAGGCAAATGAACAGATAGGTCACCTGATGTTAAGTGATCACCACCATCCGTAGACACTTGCAACACCAGGAGAGTCGCAAGTGCGTTGCCAGCCTGTGTTTGGGAGAAAAGGAGGGGAAGGGAAGAATGAAGGGGAAGGGTAGGGAAGGTGGGTCTCTGGCGTTTTCACTGACCGAACGAAATGCAACAATGCAAGCACTGTCACCTCACGCCAGTTTTCTGTGAAAGAGTGGTACTCGGTCGAGCCGACCCATTCATGTTGAAGCCAGTAATAGCTTCAGCTTGGCTCTACTACCTACTATTTATCTCAGTTGTTATTATCATTTTTGGATTATACTGTTATGAATATCAGGAAGAGTAGTGTCATTTAGTCATCTACGATCGAAAAGAAATGAATAAAACAATTATATAACTGACAATTCTTATAAGTACTTACCATGGCTCTCTTCCGAACGCATAGTCTCCAAGAAACCTCTGGTGAGATCTACACTCTTAGTATTGCCGTGTGTTGGATGAGCTATAGGTTTCGCTGCTACCATTGGTTTGGTTTTAGCACCAGGTGAACCATCTGAGAATAATGTTGTTGGAGAAGAAACATTCAGAATATCAGATTGATCTGTATTTTGTGTGATAATAAAAAACAAAATCGTATAGAAAGTGTAATAGTATAAACAATATTACATTACATTCATAAACATTTTTATAAAATGGGCAGACATTTTTATATCAGGTTGGAGATAAATAAATGTAAGGTCCGCTAAATGACAATTAGTCACTATTGGCTATAGACACAACTACTATAAAACTACATGCGTGTTGCTAACTTATTAGAAACCTGTTCATCTAATTTTGAGGAATGTTATATTATAGAGCCCTTGGGATAACTTGAGCAGAGAGCTTATTCTATAATCAAAGTATTCGTAAGAAGAAACTCTTTGGATACCAATTTATGGGAAATCATGTCGGTTGCAGATATGAAGATGAGTTTGATAAAAATAGCAGCAGGCGAGATATTCAGCAATACTTCAGCAGACAATTCATTATACAAACAATAGAATACTCTAATGAAAGCGAAATCTCCCTTTAAATTTAGTGCTTTGATACTGTTTGTAAGTTATTTGTTTTGTATATGCAGGACTAGAAAGAAACAATGTACGATTTTCAGATAACAAAATATACTATAAACTGAAAAACTATTTAAAAAAAAAAAACAAATTTGATTCACCTTTTGGAATGTCACGCAATGATCTCCTAATCTTATCCAACATATCTTCTAAACGTCGTAGTTCAGTCTCTAAAGTCCGACGTTCTTTACTATCAGGTAACTTGATGAAAGTTTTCGACAAGGATTGGCTCGCTGCCCACACTCCATCCACAGAAGATAGTACTGCAGACTGGCACTTAGGGTCTGAGATTGAGGGAGCCGTCACCTAGTATAATTATTAATAATGGTAATTTTAAGATCCGTATTAATTATAATCCAATAACCAATAAAGAGGGTCATAACCTAAATGCGACCCTGGGATTTTAAAAGTAACTTCTTGCATTATCAATACATAAAACTATTAATCCTGATATACATTAGGATACGAGAAAAAGAGAATTAAGAGAGAAGATTGGCTCCAAACAAATAATATTTAACATTTTAATTTTAGAACTCACTTTATCATTTGTAAAGAAAAGGTAAGCCAAAAGAACCATTTTGTAGACCCTTTGAAACGTGTTTATCGACTCATTTTTGGAACACAATTTAACAGCAACACTCCAAAACTTAAAATATCAACATTAAAAAACACATTTTCACTTAGATCCAGAATTATATAGAACTAGTACCTGAGCAGCTGTTAGAAGTGCCTGTGCAGCATCAGCGACCTTGCCTCCCTCGGAGTCCAACTCCTGCCTGGTGTCCGTATCAGAGTGCAGTGCAAGTTGCTGTACACTCGCCAACAGCTGCGACGCTGCACCACAAGCACCGGCAGACAGATCCACGATCTAAATAGATTGGAGTTATCCTTATATTAATAATACAAAACGGAAACATAAAAAGATAAAATTAGACGAAGAACTGACCTGCTGTTCCCTATCAACATCCGCTTTACGTGCAGGCCTGAACACATAAGTCAAATTTCCTGATGCTGAAGCATACTTTTCTGTTGCATCATTTAACTCCTGGAATGATTAGGCGTAACAATAACATGAAAATATAATCTCACAAAATTCCGTTAGATTCTTAAGAGATATCTAGACGTAACTTTTTCCTTTATTAATATGTAATCTTGTATGATCGTATCGAAGAAAAGTTATGGAAGAGAAGTTGAAAGTAATTAGTAACTTCTAGTAGCTAGAGTGCAAATAACACTTTTTCCGCTATAGTTTTAATGTTGGCATTATATATTGCAAAATTTTACAAAAATGAGTAAAAAAATCATGCCAGGTATAGGAAAAAAGCAACATTTCTAAGACTCACTATTTAAGAGTAAGCAATGAGGTCATTGTTTTAGTTATCATGAGTATCCACAGTATATATTCACCTTATTATGAGGGCCGGCGTTGGCACAAACTGCTTTACTGGCATCACAGAGTGAACGGATCTGTTCCAGCATGACTTTACGCTCTGCTGGTTCCATAGTAGAACTCAACATCTTCGCATCTTGGAGTAAAGATGAATAGAATTTTATTTTATTGCATTTGTGATTATAATGCGATCAACTGTCTAAACTATTCTCATGAATAGTTAGCTGTGACTACAGTTTCATTGCTGTTTCTAAAAAGGCATCCAAATTCCAGTGTAATAATAATTGCGCTCTAACCATGCATCTAATTAGAAACCAGAGTCAAAAAAAAGCTTTGAAGTAACATGGTTTAACACTACCAATAACAAAATAGAACGATGGTAAACAATGGTTTATGAAAAAACATTTGAGGTACCGCGTCACTTGTGTTATAGTGACTATAGTCTTCAAATGATATACAGCACTCATACATTCACAAATAAAACTCTAAAGATTGTCTGTCTTAAAAAATGGTCTATTCCGTATATATTTTATTCGCACAAATTTATTTGTTTCTCGATTGTTCAATGTTCAATCAATCGTGCAATAATAACAAAAGTGTTAATTCAATAAAATTTCTATAATTAGCTAAACACCAAATAGTCTTTAAATACCAATAAAATCATATACCGGTATAGAGTTGATCTCCATTATACCACTATAAAACGTAATGAATCCAATAGCTTCATCAGCATAATAAAAAAGGACCTGTAATTTGACTTAAAACTTTTGACTTGTTTTGTTATATGAAAATACCTTTCAAACAATGAACTTATCCATAGAACAGCTTAAACTTAAGGAAAGCTTTTTTATTTCCACCCTTTCTGAGATACTAACCTTTGATAACATGAGGGAGCAGCAGTGTGACAACTCCCACTGCTTGTTCAGCTGTTGCATAATCGGGACTCGAACGATCTAGTAAACCATTTAGATTTATTTCAGTACTAACACGACTAGCTTTTGCACTTTTAGATATCAAGATAGTAATGCTCGAAAAGGTAAATTAATTAAATGTTTATACAAGAAATACGTTATTTTAATTTAGTTTCCGTAGTTATTTGAATTTAATTAATAGAAGACGTGAATCGTAGTCTGGTGGAGTTCTTAAAAACTTGTTAGGTCAATAATGTAGTCAGTTCGAGAAAAAAAAGCAAGCGCGAATCAATGTGAATAATAATCTTAAAAGTCAAGGGATTCTGCATATTTCTAAAAGCTTTATAAATAATGTTATGAGCTTGCATACATCATAACTGCTTATGTTCCGAGTATGGGACAAAGAAAAAAAGAAACAATTGTTGAACCCGCACAATACATATTAACACAAAATTATTCAAAAGACATGTAATTTTTTTTATTGTAGCACGGCAAAGTGTATTATGCCTGATAGTGAGCATAGTATAATCCAAAAACAGTAGCGACCACCGCCGAGAGACATACTATCCATCGCCGGTCACCACTGTCATGCCGGCCTGCGTAAGTTCACGTTTTTGTTTCACTCTTCAATTTGTCTCAGAATAAGGTTGCGGCTTACATGTGTAGATAAGTGTTAAATAATATTAAATTATAATGCTTGGTCGGGTTAAACTTCGAAACGGTTGAACTTATTATAACATGACTTTTACATTTTTAGAGCGCCCTGTTTATTGTATGTATAAAACTTACTTGACGTGGCTGTGAGGAGGGAAGCGATAGCCGCATTCAGGTGCGCCAATTTTTGCGACAATTGTTCTTTTAACTTCACTTCATCTTCTTTCTCCATTGGTTTACTAGGAGCTGACTGTATTTAAATATTCAATTTTGCAACTTTATTTAACAAATATAAAAAGAAAAAAGAAAGGAAGAAGTGTAAAATTAAACAGTTGATCAAACACATTTTTATAAAGTTTATTAAGTAATCAAAGAGATGATGAGCTGCAAAATATCAATATAAGATGTAGACAGGCCGCTCTACTACGCGTCGTTAGTCTGACGCAAGAACATATCACAGGCATGTCGAGGTCATCAGCGACCCGGCCCATACGTTTTCCCCTACCAAATAAATTTTACATCCAAAATCACTCAACCCAGTTATTGAAATTTTCGCTCAAAAAAAAAAAAAAACCGTAAATATCAAAATAAAAGAATTTACATTAGGTCGTAGGTCATAGTAATTGGGTCTAATTGTATCACGATCACCGTACAGAAAGTATAACAGTCGATATAGTGATGTGGTTCGAAGTAGACTGATACATTCAGTAAGGACACGAGGTAGCAGGATGCTATATTTACCTGAATCACGACCACCAATGATGACAAACCCATCACAGTGACTTGTTTAATTAGTCGCATTCCAGGATTAGCCAGTATATATCGAGATGTGTAGAGGTTTGTAGGGCAGTATGAGAGTGACTACCGGCGATAGATTGGACATAATATTCATCATCATTAGCTTAAAAGAGACCCACTGCAAGGCCATAGAACTCTTCCCGAAGGAAGGTATGGATATAATCACGGCGACAGCCCACAACGTATTAGCGATTTCAAATTCTGATAAGTCCATAGTTTTTTCCACATACAGCAGTACAAGAACATTTCTGATAGGTGGTAGAGCCACGCTGAAGCTATTACTGGTTTCAGCATGAATGGGTCAGCTCATCCGGGGTAGTACCACTGCTCACACAGAAAACTGTCGTGAAATAACAGTGCTTGCATTGTTGTGTTTCGTTCAGTGAGAGTACCGGAGGCCCACCTCCTTTCCTCTTTCCTTCTTTCCCTTTCCTTCCTCTCCCTCTCTCTCATATACAGGCTGGCAACGCACTTGCGACGTCCCTGATGTCGCTAGTGTATATGGACGGTGGTGATCCCTTAACATCACGTGACCCAACAATTCGTTTGCCTTTGACATAAAAAAAATCTCAAGTTCAGGTTTCCTCATGATCTTTTCTTTCACGATCAGCCGATCGTGTTACTAATTAATATTAGTAAATATACGTGCATTCCGAAAAATGTATATCCAGATAATACGCATATCAAAATAATATCCCACCAGTGAAACCACTAAATCACTACGATTTTTAGTTAGGATTGGTTCCTAAAACTAGTACTTCTAGGGAAGCTATTGGAGATTGAATGTTGCTTGATTTGACAATGACGTCTCAAATTTCAATACAATATTTACAAATGCTGAAAAATAAGTATTAAATAATATTTTACCTTTTTAAGCTCTTCGTCAGCAGCTTCCAACCATTTTTGGGCCCGAGTCATTGTACTAATGAACTTCAGTCGTTCTGTCTCTTGAGGTGAAGGCGCGTCGGACACCAATGTTGCCATTTTTCCTGACATAGTTATAGCTTTTATTTGAAATAAAGTTTACTATACCCAAGACTTAAAATCATAGTATGTTCATCACAATTTGTCAGAACTTTAAGTAAATCGTTGGCTTGCTTGGAAGCGGAATCCATTATAAACTTTATTACATATATTTTAATCACTCATCAGTTTTGAAAATAATAAGTTCAGAATTCTGTTCAGTTAAGAAACTACCAAATTCATAGATTTTTTTGCCTAAAACTATGTTAGCACATATGTAGGTACGTACGTGAGATCAGGAATAATAGTAATAGGAAAAGATTTGGAAGTGCAACGGGTATCAATTTGTTGATAACCGTAATGTTCCAATCAAATTGTCCAATTTCAAAACATATAGGTTTGCTTTTTCTTTTTCTACACACACTTTGACTATTGAGTATGCACCATACAATAGTCGATTGTAAAACAAGGTAGCAAATTAATACTTATACAGATAGAAAATCATTTGGGGTCAAATAATATAATTGATTCCTTTAAGTGCAAATGCGATATGCATTTTGATTTAGCTGTGAAGGATTAAGTGGATTTGACCTTAATCGAAGCTTATTTATGAGACAGCCACTTTTATTTAACTGAGATAGTAAATATTATTGAGATCCCGTCAACTACCTCATACGTCGCACCACACCATGGCAGAGAGATGCGTTTCGAGCGACACTATCTTTTTGCTTTATTGAATGTAATAATACCAGGAATAATTTAAAATAGTAAGCTTCGAATAAGGTAAGTCATTTAATATGCATGGTAAAACACCACGACTGGTGCGATTTCGTCACTTTACTCCTATTGTTGTAGGCTTATGAGAGGTGGAGATTGTTATAATATGCTTTTGTTTATTATAAAACAATATAGTATCAACACTGTACGTAATGGTAAAGTACCAGTACGATGCTAAAACCCTTGAGTCCAGAATTTTTTCTTTGGACAGTGCAACCTCTATAGTTCTATAAAACTAAAATGAAAAAAGTCTCACTTTTAGGAGTGCTCTGACAAGCATCTCTTATCTTATCCAGCAAGTCCTCCAGCTGTTTATGCTGACTCTGCGATATATGACTATGATGTTCATTTGGCAACTGGCAGAATAACTTTGCAAAATCGTCGATCGCTACCAGTAGAGAGTTTTTGCAACTAGGCTCCAAAATGGTCGGAGCTGTTATCTGCATAGTTTTAATAAATATTAAAATATATTGAGACCATTAATTGAATAGAAGAAATAGCTTACATGTGTTGGATTATTGGACGGGCTTAAAATATAATGGTAAATGCAGTATGATCATAGTAATATAGTGATATTACTCGATAGTGATCTAGCGTTAAACTGCTTATTGTATGGATAACCTTCCTACACAAAAAGCAACGTGCCAAATAGTTATTAGAAACTGGGTTTTTGACGAACTTTTAAAAAATTAAAACACTCATACTCAATAGCAAATAATTTTTTGATATCTTTTACTAATTAATTCTTTTATTTTCTATGATCCCTTTTTTTGTAATGGTAGTGATTTTCTGTTACCACATAATTCTACTTTTGCTTGGTAAATTGACAGCACTATACCCGATCGTATGAATAATATCCATTATAAAAGCATAATAACATATCGACATATCGAAAACCACCGACAAGCCCATTGCTAGTCGACCAGCGAGCCTTTCTAAACTGACTGAACTGAAAACTCAACAAGTCTAAATACACTAATAAGTATTTATGAATAATAGTTTTCAGGTAAAAAACAACCCAACTCTTCCTATAATTATAAGTGTAGTGTATTACGAAAACAGTTACTTGTCACTGAATTTTCAAAATACATTAATTCTGCAGGCAAAATGTGTTTACTTTCTCATCAAGTAAAAAGCACCACTATGGCACTTTGTAGTCAAGTAATAGATGCACAGAATGTTCTAGAGTACATAAAGCATACTGATTTTGAAATAAGTTTTCATGTAGAGTTTGACCTGTGCGGTGCTGAGCAGGCCCTGTACAGCATCAGCGACTCTGGCTCCGGTCGCGTCGAGCTTCTGTCCCTCCTCTCCGTCCAGCTGGACCACAGCTTCCTGAACTATCGACAGCAGTTCTGATGCCTTAGCGCATGCAGCCGCAGATAACCCTAATATCTAAACGTAACAAATGTATGCAACTTATCTTTCGGTTCATATAAATCTTTAATTACCCTCAGCAATATCTCCTCTCGATACTTCTCAACGTCCAGCTGAACACGTTATCAACATACTGTCTGGTATTGAATGCAAACGCATTTTTTTTAGATTTAATGCAACCCTAATATTTTCAGTCTTTTATTATTATTTTTTTTAGCATTAACTCTTACATCTCTTTTACTACCAATAAGTTGAATAATGTGATTTATAGTAACGTAAAGCTAAACCAGATTATATATATATATTTCTAAATAGTATTGGATTTTACCTGAATATTCTAAAACACGTCACCGTTTTATAGGAAAATAAATTTAAGTATCATGTTAATTTAGTTTTATCATGAAAAGATTAGCGTGTTAATGAATATAATTATTGGAAACTGCTTCTTTTCTATCCATGCATTATAAATAACAACATAATCCAAATACTTATAAGTTTTCCAAAAAAGAAAACAAAAAATGGTATTAGGTACAGTTTATCGTAATTCTTGCCGGCTCTTCTCGATAGTTACAATATTTTTCAAATAGTTGGTTATGTTTTACTGTGTATTGAATGAAATAATTCTAATTTGATTTAATTTAACACATAAGTTTACGCTAAGCTGATCTAGCGTACCACTAGGCACTAATGAAAAATTATATTGCAAAACGCACAAGCAACAAACACTAACAAAACAGACGTTTGAAATTCACTTACTTCCTTTTCTTTGTCCATATCCACCTTCTGAGGAGACTTGAACACGTACACCAGCTTCCCTGAAGCATTGGCATACTTCGCTGCCGACTCATTGTTCTCCTGTAAGACAGAGTAACTTAATTTAAATATTTTGACTATCTTACATCACACATTTATCACAGGCCGTGCAATAGTAAATAAAATAAAATTTCCTCTCAGATATTGAATGTTAATGTTATGTTCTCATTCACCATATTTTGATGCTTGGTACAAACACGGCAAAAAATTGGCAAGCACAGGTAATGGAAAAATTACAAATATTTTAAATTAATTGCGAGTCGTAATGCAAGTCGCAAGACTTTCCAATATACACAATATGTAGTAGTGGTAGAGCCAAGCTGAAGCTATTATTGTTTTCAGCACGAATGGGTCGGCTCGTCCGGGGAAGCACCACCCTCTCACAGAAAACCGATGTGAAGTAACAGTGCTTGAATTGTTGCGTTTCGTTCGGTCAGTGAGAGAGCCGGAGACCCACCTACCCTCCCCTTCCCCTTCCTCCTTCCCTTCCTGTCCCCCCCGCCCTCCTCACAAACACAGACTGGCAAAGCACTTGTGACTCCTCTGGTGTTGCAAGTGTCTATAGACGGTGGTGATCACTTAGCATCAGGTGACCCATCTGTTCGTTTGCCTCCTATGATATAAAAAAAAAAAACAATAACTGAATCCAAACAATGACCTCCGTTTAGGCCTCAATGTTATAAATACTTCCTAGTTTGGGGTTTGTTTTTCTTTTTAATAAAAATATTTGTAGCTTAATCTATACTAATATTATAAAGCTGAAGAGTTTGTTTGTTTGTTTGTTTGTTTGGTTGAACGCGCTAATCTCAAGAACTACCGGTCAGATTTGAAAGTTTATCTTAGTGTTAGATAGCTCATTTATCGAGGATAGCTATAGGCTACATATCATAACGTTAAAACTAACAGGAACGGAGCACTAATGAAGAATGTCTCAAAATCGGGCTATTTTTGGAGCATCCGCTGCGTGTCAGTGTCAGTATTATATGCGTTGCCATGGTAACATGATATTTTTTTTTTTTTTATATCAAAGGAGGCAAACGAACTGATGGATCACGTGATGTTAAGTTACCACCACCGTCCATAGACACTAGCGACATCAGGGACGTCGCAAGTGCGTTGCCAGCCTGTATATGGGAGAATGGGGAGGGGAAGGAAAGGGAAAAAAGGAAAGAGGAAGGGACGTGGGCCTCTGGCTCTCTCACTGACCGAACGAAACACAACAATGCAAGCACTGTTATTTCACGTCGGTTATCTGTGAGAGGGGTGGTACTACCCCGGAGGAGCCGACCCATTCATGCTGAAACCAAAAATAGCTTCAGCAGGGCTCTACCACCTACAAATGATGATAACATGATAACATTACATTACATAATGATAACATTCTATCGGAAATATTATTAGGGTTTATTTTGTGCTCCTGTTCAAAAGTTTATTCTACGTTATTTTTAATTCCAATTTTTGATTATATGTAGTACGTTGCTATCGCAAATATTTTTAAAGTCGATTTTGTGCTGCTATTCTAAAAGGTTAGTAGTAATAATATTCGTCCATCAATACAGGCGAAGGAATTAATCCATACTGCCAATTCTGAAGTTGTCAATATAGGTAGTTCTTATGTATTCTCTACCCAGTTTTCTTCTATGTCTGAGTTAATATAAAGGTATAAGTGCCAAATCTTCTATATAATATTTCGTAAATTTTTATCTTCTTAATTTTCAAGACCCCCGAATACATGCTCCGTGGTATTATTTTTCATTCATTTCACTTATGCACAATAAACAAACCATATTACATAAAACGCCGCCAATTTAACACAATATAGAATCAAATAACAAAATATTATGAATAAAATACAAAATCCTTTACATGACAGATTAAAATACCGTCAAAAACTCCTCAGAAAGTTTATTCTAAGTTAGTTTTGTTCCGAATTTTTTGTTTGTGATATATTATGTATTATAAGAAAAAAGTGTGTGTATATAATATTGAAATAAAAACTTTTTGATGAATACATATATCTACGGTGCTACAAATATCAACATCTTTTTTTTTATTCTGTCGATATGTCTGTTTGTTTATTTGTTCTGGGTAATCTCCGAAATGGACCTATGGACCTATTTGAACGGTTTTTTTCTTAGAAATGACTACGCTATTGCCCGAGCAAGGTCTTAACAGCTTCAACGGACTACAAGTAATATTTGAACGGGAATTTTACGGGCAAATAACTAACTAATTAGCTGTTTTATTTTAAGCTAGCAAGTTTAGCAGACGATACCCGCTCTAATAATAAGACAAACTATACCCTAAACCTTGCCCAAAAATCATTTTATATATTGGTTAAAATGGCATGAAGATGCGTTTTTGATCTTATCGCGAACAGACATATAGACAGACGTGAAACACGACTTTGTTGACACTATGTTATGATGAACTGTTATCCGTGCATTCGTATGTGTGAAATTTACTGAAAATATGTTGTTCACTGTAAACATGCGCGTGTGACATACATTGTTCTGGACTCCAAGAATAAATATAATTGAAAGTCATATGTTTATATGTCATTTAAATTATAGTAAGGTATATTAATAACTTGATTATATCAACAATATGGACATATTATATCTATATAATAAAAGATTTAACACATATTGTTCGATAATGTATAGCTTAATATTTTCATTACTTTCTTATATAGTGTAAGTGAGCACTGAGGGTGATACATAGATAGTAGTTTAAAGTTCCAGCTATGTGACTTATGATAAATCCCATCCCATTCGATACACTATTAGTATTCATATATATAATGTACATGTTACCTGTTACTGTAGATGATGTGCATGTCATACTTACAAATATTATTATTAAAGAGTATTATTGTTATTTACACATCAAATAACAATTTTAAATTTATTTAATACATTCAAAAAACGCGTGCGGAGCCGTGGGTAACAGCTAGTGACAAAATAAAAATGAGTCATTTTCACTGGTTTATCACCAAATACATTGTGGTTAGAGTCTGATCCCCTGATTGAGTATCTGTTTATCAACGGATACCAGAATATAATAAGCATGAACGTGCTGAAATCGCTGGTATTACACTACATGTAAGGTGATTGCAATCAAGTCGGATACAGCTGGGCATTTCGTGTTAAATGGACAAAGAAGAAAATAGGATATTCTGGACTTATTTCTTCTCTTGTTCTTTTTAAAAATAAAAAAAATGTGTTTTTAACTCTTTGTTATTTTAACATATATCTTAAAATGTCTTCTTGTTTCAGTTACTAACATTTCATTATTTTTATTATTAGTGCTAAGCTTAATTAGTTCAAGTATACATTGCGTAAATAATATCAAAGGGTTTTTTTATGACAATGAGACAAGTGAATTCTAGACAGAAGTAGAAAATGATGATTGGTCCGACCGGTTTCGGCCATGGCGACCACTTTGACCCCCTAAACTTACTCGGAGTCCAGTAGTAGAAGCGGTCAGACGCACAGGATATATTAAGGTGCACAAGTGTATACACAAAACACAGGTGCACATACTCATCCTTATTCTTCTGGACCCAGTGGAACGAGGATCGTTACGACCAGAAAAGGACTCGGGACAGATGGTACCGTATCCCGGTGAGAAAATACAAGGTATCAGTACTATCTCACACTCCCTTAATCGCCTTTTACGATATCCACGGGAAGATATGGGGTAGTGCTATTCTACTCTGCTGACACCACACAGCGAATAGAAAATATTCCGCTTAAGTACCAAATGATAGGCTTCAGCAAAGTTACACTATCATTAAGCAAAATAAACAAAATATTATTATGTAATTAGTTTTTTACATATATACATACCTGAAGACAACACACGATCACATATAAAACTTGCCACAAAAGATGCGTTTCGGGTACAGTCACTACAAATCCGGTCAGTTAACAAGCTTGCTTGTTGTACTTACAGGCAGACTTATAGCTTTGAGCGTTTGAATGCAATCTCATCAAATTTTAAATAACAATTTAGTATAAGCTGGTAAAAACGCCAAAATTAGAAGGGAATGGTTCTCAAGTGCGTGTGCTGGAACATGATGTTCATTATGAGGACCATCGACGCGGAGTCCGAATACGCTATCAACTAAGTCATAATTGATTTAAGGCCTATCAAAGAAGTCAATTATTTTTTTAATAACTCACCTGAGGGTTGTTGGCTGCGCTGGCGCATATAGCTTTACTGGCCTCAGTCAGTGCACGGATCTGATCCAAAAATACTTTGCGCTCTGCTGGCTCCATAGTACTACTCAGCACCTTCGCATCTAATCGCAAAATATAAGTTCTTATACTTCTTATACTGTAATCTTTCGAGTCTTAATTTTGTCAATAATACACTGGGACATTCGCGTTTTTGAAAATTTCCAAGATATTCTAGCAGTATACTCAAATTTAAAACAGCTTATGATCCAAATGAACTTCAGATTCAGATTCAGCAGACCGAAATACATGTCGGTAGGAAGGTGGCGTCAAAGGTACAAACTGCTTTTTTTGTATGCCGGTATAATCTATTCCAAGATATTGTTAGGTGAAATGTCCGAAATCAAAAAAATACATAGAAGAATATGGAGTAATTGCACTTAATGACGTCTTAAACCAATGTAAAATTGGTTATTCCAAATCACACCGAACTTTACATTCATAAAAAAATAGAAGTTTTTACTATACATGGTTTCATTTACGATCCAGTCTTGTCTAACTCTGAGTAAAGAGCAATCCGATGACTTAAAAGCAGACATTTTTTAAAGTAAAAATATTTATTTGGGAAAGAATTATAAAACTACTGTAAGTGGTATATGCATACAGCGCAAAAAATAGACAGATGATTGAAGATAATATGTCATTGAAATGTGAATATTAGGATTTGTAGTATAACAAGAATGGAGCAGAGGAGATTGATAAAAGACATTGAGAAATTAAGGAGTAATAGGTTAGCATAGCGCGGGCATGTTATGATGTGAAACGAAAATCATGTAACTAAAAGAATATTAAGTATGAATGTGGACTTATACAGGAATAGAGGAAGCAAGAATGATATGTTTGCAAAAGGTGTAGATAATGAGACGACAGCTGACAGAGAAGAGTTAAGGAGGAACATATTTATGGTTCCTAATTACGTGAGATAAAGAGAAACCCGATTAGGCCTCCCACGGCAGCGGCTTAAGCCTAGGTTCGATCCCTCGGTAAGGAGCCCTTGAGTGCGTTGCTTGCGCGATACGGTGACACACAAATATATATCACTGCTATATATATGAATAGTTAGCTAGGTTAGCTAAGATAGGTCGCGATTTTGCATGCAACAGGCAACAGCCAGGCCGAGGTGTGCCGTGCACCCTTGAGCTGGTTGCCAAAATAAAATCGGCTTAGTGCCTTAAGCGCTCGCCTTAGTAGTCCGGTGAAGCTGTTAAGACCTT
>JACEII010000112.1:949649-1031147 GCA_014332785.1 Antheraea mylitta
AAAAAAAAAAAAACTGTTCTAATAGGTCCAGCCGTTTCGGAGATTACCCAAAACAAATAAAAAAACAGTCATTCGACAGAATTTAAAAAAATGTTGATATGTGTAAAAAAAAGATAAAGAGAAGATAACGATGGTTACATTTATTTAAATAAAAAAGAAACGTGAAATATTTTACCTTTAACGATATCGGCTACTAATTCCGATACGTCAGCGACAGCTTTCTCAGCTGCAACGTAGTTCGGTTTCATCCGATCTGGCATACAAACGACATTCAATAAGATTTTGTGTAATATTTTTAAACAGCAGTCTACGCAAAGAGATTTACCATCGGTAACATGAAGAGTCAAACTATTTTAATTAGTTAAAAAAAAAAAAAACAAATTTTCAAAAATCTTTATAATCGGCTACGTTATACAAAAATCTCATGTACATGTAAACCTAGCGAGTTAAAACAATGTTTATTTTTGCTTACCAGTATTTGAGTCTCTAAATAATAAGCAAGTTTATTTGCGAGGGATTACAAATGCAAATTTCAGTTACCTTGAGATTAAACATTTACCAATTAATAATGGTACTAAATAACATTGATCTAATGATGATCTTCCAAAATGCAGCAAAAACGTAAGAAATTAAACTAACCTGACGTTGCTGTCAATAGAGAACCGATAGTTGCGTTCAGTAACGCCAACTTGTGAGACAATTTCTCATGCAACTTTGCGCCATCTTCTTCTCTCATCAGAGCACATATATCTGGCTGTAAGGCATTTTATTATTACTGATTTAAGTTTACATATAACAAGAAAATTCGAACCTTCTATTTGTAATAAAACGCTTCAAAAATGTTTTTCCCGAAGTACAAATTTGTAGGTGGTAGAGCCACGTTGAAGCTATAACTGGTTTCAGTATGAATGGGTTAGCACATCCGGGGTAGTTCCACCAGACCCATAGAAACACCGACGTGAGGTAACAGTGGTTGCATTATTGCGTTTCGTTCGGTCAGTGATAGATAGCGTCGGAGGTCCACCTCGCCATGCCCCCTCCTTCTCCATTCCATACCCTCTCCTCTCTCTTCCCCTCATTACCCCATCCCTCTAAATACAAACTGGCAACACACTTGCAACTCCCCTGGTATTGCTGGTGTCTATGGGCGGCGGTAATCACTTAGCATCAGATCAGGTGACCTGCCTGTCCTTTTGTCTCCTATATGATATGAAAAAAATATAATTGTAAAAGCAAATTTAAATCACACATAATAATGGAAATTTTATTAAACAAAGTTGATCTAATAATGTTAATCAGATGTTGGCAATTAGCAAAGAATACAAACATCTTGCAGAAATAGTACCTTATTGAGCTCACTGTCAACAGCATCCAGTCGTTTCTTGACTCCGGACACCGTGTTGATGAACTTGAGGCGCTGGCTCTCTTGTAACGATGGCTTTTGATCACTGATCAGATCCTTGTCACCTGAACAATACCGGAATTAAAGTTTATTTAGTACAAGGCTTTCGGTTATCAACTATTATTTATCAGAACACGACTAAATGACGACACTAAATATGACAATAAGTGAAGTAGAGTTTACAAACAACAGCGACTACCAAATTATATGCAATCCATTGCAAATCACCGCTATGGTGTTGTCCTGTATGTTTCTAGACTGCTGAGTACCCAAAAACTCACTGTGATAGGTTCAATATCATGTATATTTTACTCGTGATTCAGATAACCTTCCAAACATTCGTCTGATCCCAAGAAGTAACAAGCCTAAAACTATATTGTATGTTCTTCATCTACATTTGGTGATCACATTAAATTCGAATACGACTGTCATGATCTTCCACCCATTACCAAAATTAACGTTTACTTCACAAAACTAAAGACCTAAGTCATAACGTCATAGTTTCTACCTCAGTTTTCGTCAGCAATATGACAACAGAGTTACTTAGAGTAGAGAGAGTAGAGCCACGCTGAAGCCATAACTGGTTTCTGCATGAATGAGTCGGCTGGGCCCCGGTACTACCACCCGACACCCAGAAACACCGACATGAGGTAATAGTGCTTGCATTGTTGTTTCGTACGGTTAGTGAAAGCGCCGGAGGCACACCTTCCCTCCTCCTCCCTCTACCCTCTCCCTCCCTACTCTCCCTTCTCTATTCCCCCTTCCCCCAAACACACGATAGTATCACACTTGCGACACCCCTGGTGTTGTGTCTATTGTTCGTTGTTCCTGTTCCTGTTCGGTTGCCTCTTATGATATAAAAAAAACCTAAAATTACAAATTATATTTTCTATCAAATACGGGTTGACGATTGCCAATAAAAAATACGTAGCCAAATGTAGTTCATTTTTTCTAGTTGAAGATTTTAAGAGACCGTTTTGAATAAGACACTTAAAATTCTCAATTTTTTAATAAATAATAGATAAGTGATAACCAACAGTATACTTTTAACTAACCCATGGAGACTTCCCGGCAAGCCTTTCTTATCTTATCCAACATGTTTTCCAGTTGTTCCTGGTCGTCCTCCAAGACTCGTCGTTGATGATTGCTCGGCAACTGTCGCCAGCCGTCGGCCAAGTGATGACTCGATGAGGACACACCGTCAACAGATGCCAGCAGAGCGGATTGGCAATGTGGCTCCGAGATGGAAGGAGATGTTATCTGAGAGGATTAAATGGAAACGAATTCTCTGCTGAGAAAGAAATCTAACCATAATTTCTGCTGGGGGTTAAGCAATTTTCAACAGTAGTTTAGAAATGGATTTTAATACAAAGAAATATGATAAATGACTAAATCTACTGTATATAAAAGTATGTAATTACCTGTGCGGTAGTGAGTAGACCCTGTGCCGCATCTGCAACCTTTGCACCTCTGGAATCTAGGTCCTGTGCTGCAGCTCCATCCAGCTCAACAGCGACTTGTTGTACGTTGGCTAACAACTGGGAAGCCTTTCCGCATGCACCCGCAGATAAATCCATGATCTGATCGTATCAAAAGAAACCTTTCTAGCGTGTTTTTGTACATTTCTACGTGATAACCTTTACTGCAATTGGAGCATATATGCAAAAAATCTTGAAAACTCTCGTAAAAGTACTTACTTTTTCTTGCAATCTAACTAACTGCTATGCATATTTTCTTTTTTCAGGTTTTATTACGCTATATTTAAATTACGTTGCTAAGGTACACTCAGTCTAAAATTAATAATCAGAAATGTATCACTACCAATCATAAATCTGGTTTGTTTATAGCATCGACAAATATGGCCTTTTTATATACTATAGTATATCACATTTTCAGAACATTAACTATACACCACAAAAATATAAACGTGCTTCTATGATTGAAAAATATTCAGCGTTGAAATTTTTAATTCCATTTTATATCTAAATCTCTCAAGGAACCTTTAGTTCATTGAATTTTTATTAGGAACAATATCAGTGAAATTCGATAATCAAAAATTACAACAATATTTTATATGCATCGTTTCTTGTGGGAAAAGGATAGAAAATATGTACTCGATCAGAGGGAAAAATAACCAAACAACCAAAGAGATAACTTTGGAACTCACTGAAAAGTCACTGCAGATTATTAACTCAATCCCAATATTACTTCCGATAGTAAGCGATGTAAATAACAATAATAAATCTGATAATGAAGAGTGCGGAACTAGAACAGTTCCGTAAAAGCACATATCCCATCAAAAACATGAATGTGAGAGAGATCCAAGTTCAATATTATGATATATGTCTTGGTTATTGATTTCAATTATAAAAGAAGTGAGATCTAAATGGGTGCCAGATTCAATGGTCAGTTTTGAAATCTTTATATCAATATATTTTATAACAAATTTTTTCCTTTGTTTTCACCCAACTACCTATCTGAAAGTCGAATTTGAACTTTCTAGGTCATCTGGAAGTAGCTTAGAATTTAGGTCTATAGGTCAGTCTGTGATTTGATGTGTGTTTATAAAATTTAAGAAACTTGATCGGATCTCCCGATATTTAGACACACCGTAGCGTACGTTCGCTACTTTGTTATTTTGAACTTGGCTTGCCACGCTACCGTGTGTCTAGATATCGATAGACCCTATTAAGTTTCTTACCGGTTATTTCAGTGACTGGAATATTTGTTTCAATTGTCAGTATCCTTCATCAAAATTTTCAAAGACCTTATTGGCATATTGGACGAAGTACTTTTTATTTGATATATTTTAATACACACTGCTTACATAACACATACATACTTTACACAAAATTGGTTTAGTGGACCACTAGATTACGAGTATTTCCTTATAGAGTGGAAAATGTATACAATAAGCACCCATAAACAGTAAGATTAAAATGCATTTACCTCCTTTTCCTTATGGACAGCGACTTTCTGAGGAGGTTTGAACACGTAGATCAGTTTCCCTGAAGCATTGGCATACTTCGTTGCCGAGTCTTTCATGTCCTACAAGAGACATAATAACTTCATTCGGAATTAATTCTCTGACTAAATCTATACTAGACTTGAAAATATTTGAAATGAGGGT
Source organism: Antheraea mylitta (assembly GCA_014332785.1). Lineage (NCBI taxonomy): Eukaryota > Metazoa > Arthropoda > Insecta > Lepidoptera > Saturniidae > Antheraea > Antheraea mylitta. The sequence goes on from JACEII010000112.1 coordinate 954,182, forward strand.
AATAACGATAAAATGAAGCCATTTATTTCATATTTTAAGATACGGTTTTTTAATTTGTTAGTAGATTAGCTGAAAAATTATTATTTATTTAAATTATTTTTAGTATATTATATTAATCATCTTCAATAAAACAAATAAAGGGCTCCTCCATCTTCTTCCAAAGGTCCTTGGGTAAATTAATCTAATCGTCTAACATTTGATACCTCGAGAAACCTTACTTTCTATTATATTGGCACAAAGTGTGATATAATATACAGTACGGTACATTCGGTGAAGTCTAAGAACAACAGCGACCATAGATGGATTTTAACCCTTATCCAGTCGCCGCTGTTATGCCAGCCTGTAAGCCTCTGAGCAGCTGGATATATACTAATAGATCTCAAAATATGACTTTACTACGGTTACAGACGCTCTGCGAACACGTTTCATTACTGGGTCAACATGTATTGATTACAAAATACGACACGCATAAGAGTGCCACATTATATGAGTATTATTCCTTCGTATGCTAGTTGAGATCCAATTGGCCCCGGTCACTATCTCTAACCACCCAAATACTTACAGTATAAAAAAGATCATGTTGTTATATATCAGCAAATATATTTATATCGACACACAAAACAGAAAATGCAACATAACTACTATGTAAGGATTGTCATATTACTGTACAAATATAATGTACTAGCTGTAACCCGCGGCTTCGCACGCGTTTTTTTTATACTAAATAAATTTAAAATTGTGATTACATAGAGTAAGTTACAATAATACTCTTTCAAAAATATTTGTAAATATCACACGCACATCATCTACTGTAACAGGTAACGTGTACATTATATATGTGAATACTAATAGTGTATCGAATGGGATGGGATTTATCATCAGCCACATAACTGGAACTTTAAACTATATATAATTTATACCACACTCAGTGCTCACTTACACTATATAAGAAAGTAATGAAAACATTAAGCTAAACATTATCAAACAATATGTGTTAAATCTTTTATTATACTCGTATAGATATAATATGTCCATAGTGTCGATATAATTAAGTTATTATTATACCTTGCTATAATTTAAATCGCATATAAACATAAGATTTTCAATTATATTTATTCTTGGAGTCCAGTACAGCACACGTTACACGCGCATGTTTACAGTGAACAACATATTTTTGATTAATTTCACATGGACGAATGCACGGATAACAGTTCATCACTACATGGTGTAAAAAAAAGTTCTGTTCCACGTCTGTCTATATGTCTGATCGCGATAAGATCAAAAACTACAGAACGCCTCTTCATGTCGTTTTCACTAATATATAAAATTATTCTTGGGCAAGGTTTAGGTATAGTTTGTCTTATTATCAGGGCGGGCAACGTTTGCTGAACCCACTACCTTAAAATAAAACAGCTAATTAGTTACTTATTTGCCTGTAAAATTGCCGTTCAAACTTTTAGTCCGGTGAAGCTGTTAAGACCTTGCTAGATCAATAGCGTAGTCATTTCTAAGAAAAAAAAAACTGTTCTAATAGGTCCAGCCGTTTCGGAGATTACCCAAAACAAATAAAAAAACAGTCATTCGACAGAATTTAAAAAAATGTTGATATGTGTAGCATCACAAATATATTTATTTACCAAAAAGTATATATTTTAATATTACATACACACACTTTATTTTTATAATACGTATTATATCACAGATAAAAAAAATGGGAACAATTCTAACGTAAAATAAACTTTTTGAGGAGTTTTTGGCGGGATTTCAGTCAGTCATGTAGTGGGTTTTATATTTTATTCATAATATTGTGTTACTTGTCTCTAATTCCTTCGACTGTCGTATTGGACGAATATTATTACTACTGCAGTTTTTGAATAACAATACAAAATAAACTTTAGAAATGTTTGCGATATAAACGTAACACGTATAATTAAAAATTGTAGACAAAACTAACGTAGAATAAACTTTTTGAGTAGGAACACAAAATAAACCATGAAAATATTTGCGACAGAATGTTGTCGCGTTACCATGGCAACGCATATAATACTGATATTAACTGAACCAAGGATAAATGCCTGTCTTTTGTTTTATGAGAGCAAATAAATTGATAAAACATGGCAAAAGGCTCATAGAATTTGAAAAATATATAGCCTATAACCATCTACGATCAATTCCGCGTCGAATGGTTGTGGTTTCATGCTGATCAGTCCAGTAGTTTTCCAGTTTACATCGGACAAAGAAAACAAACTTTGGTTATATATATAGATTATATGGAAGGAAGCGTACTCCAAAACTAAAACAAGGACGTGATTATTACAAAGTTCTCCAGAAAATCGGTTTCGTAGTCAATCACTACATATCTAAGAGCTTAGCAGATCTCGATGTAATACTTGCAGAGCAATATGATGATTATTTACTTAATGTTAATATGGTTTCTAATGATGGAGATGATGAAGAAATGAAACAGTTTTAACCTACTTTAGGACTGTAATACCGCAGAATGACGTCAAGCAAATCTTGTCTTATAAGCTGCAGCAGTGGTCATCTCATCCTACCCTTATGGGTGGGTAAGGAAACTGGTTAGTGCTAAGCACTTTACAGTGGTATACTACGCAGCCCGTTAATGGAGCGGAGCTATTCCCCTGACTAGTGGGAAACTAGTCGCGTCTACCCGTCGGAACTTATAAGCTGAGCACTTTATCACGTCCCTTATCCATTTTTCATACTTAGAACTAGTACACGGTCAACACCTTAACTTTATTACGCAGGCAACCAATATTGTAAAGTTAAAACTTCCTACGGAACCTTGTCATTTTCATGAGCTATTCGTCTTCAAAACTTACTATTATGTAAAGTATACTAAATATTTTTTCAACAACTCACCTCAGGGTTGTTCGCTGCGCTGGTGCATATAGTTTTACTGGCTTCGGTTAGTGCACGGATCTGATCTAAAAACGCTTTGCGCTCTGCTGGCTCCTTAGTACTACTCAGCACCTTCGCATCTAGTCGCAGAAATACAAATTCTTATCCCCTTAGATAAGTTTCACGTTCTAGGTTTTGTCAATATTCTATTCCAGAAAATGTTTGAACGCACGACCAGCTTTTCATAGATAACAATTCTTTTAAGATCGTTTATTATACATAACTTCAATTTAATTCCGGTATTGTCAAATTTTAAACAAATAGCCTTTTAAAGAGTATACTAGACAGAATTTTTTTAAAATTTATCTTACATTTCTTTATGGATACAATTCTTGGGATATGAAGAAAACGAATGAGAGAAGATTATAGGTGGTTGAAATGCGAATTTTGATGTTTGGTGGAAATAGAATAGATATATTAAAAGTAAATTAGAGGAAATTTTAAAATAACTTCAAGGACGGGGAAGTTGAGGAGTAATAGGGTAACGTGGTAATCCAAGTCATAAGCAGAGATGAAAGTCATATACCAAAAAATTGGTAAGCATGAAAATGGACTGATGTAGGAGTAGAGGAAGACTGTAGAAGGTAGAGAATAATATGTCTATAAAATTGTAATTAATGAGATAACAGGAAAAGAGTAGAAAAGGAAAACGTGTTGTGCCGACAATACTTGGGGGATATGGGTAACAAGATAATAAAGACGATTACATTTATTAAAGTTAAAAAGGAACTAGAAATACCTTACCTTTAATAATATCAGGTAGTAATGCAGATATATCACCAACGGCTTTCTCAGCTGCAATGTAGTCCGGTTTCACCCGATCTGTTATACAATAGATGTTATACAAAATAATGCAGACGCGAACTCTTGATCAGATTAGTTTTAATTAGCTCAGAGAGATTTCCTATTAGTAACATCTCAAGGACCGTACTATATTAATTAGTTAGGGTGTGAATTTGCAAATATAGAAGATTTTAATGCTTGTTTACTTTGTACAAAGAGCTCACGTGCATAATATCATGTTTGTAGACCTAATCAGTTAAACTGTGTGTAGGGACTCACATTTAGATACCTATAGAGTACACGGTATAGATATGTAGGGGTCAAAGTCCACTCATCGTTTCCCATTCTAATATAATATGTATGTAACCAGTCCGGTTGTAACCGTATAGGTGTGTTTAAGAAATCCGTATTTACATGTAATTAGTTATAGTGCTATTAATGAACGGTAAAACAATATAGACTCTTGATCTTTCTAAATACAGACTTTTATTAATTCAACCGGGCTCACATCAAACATAGACTATATAGAAACACAAAAACATCTAAACTGTGCTTTATCAGTAGGTCTTTGTATAAAAATAATATTAAAGTTTATCGGTGGAGGGTTTACAATGTATCATTACGTTAACTTTACCTGCAAAAAAAAAATGAAACTGACACCATCTTTGTGATAAAAGTAGAACATTGGCTCAGCATCCTTCCAAAATATTACCAATATATGATAACTCAATCTGACCTGAAGTTGCTGTCAATAGAGAAGCAATTGTTGCATTCAGTAACGCCAACTTATGTGACAATTTTTCTTGTAATTTTGCGCCATCTTCTTCTCTCATTAGAGCACATATCTCCGGCTGCAACGGATTTTAATATCATTAATCCTAATAATATAGAATATCAAACCTTATTCTAATAAAACGAAGTAAAAAAATATCCATGAGTAACTTCAGATTCTAAAATTGAACTTGCATGTTCAAGCTTGATGCAGCCAGCGAAATTTTACTAAACAGAATTTATCTAACAATGACAATTTGCAATGATGTTGTTGCAGAAATAGTACCTTATTGAGTTCACCGTCGACAGCATCCAGTTGTTTCTTGGCTCCGGAGACAGAGTTGATGAACTTGAGGCGCTGGCTCTCTTGTAGCGATGGCTTCCGGCCACTGATCACATCCTTGTCACCTGATCACAATAACAACTAACGTTTATTTCAAATAGATTTTTTTATCAAAACCTATTACATTTTTTTATAGACAAAAGCCTCTTGACAGTTGGATAAATTATGTATAAGAGACAGGCCAAAAGAATCATTGCGATTGGTTCATCACAATGTCCATTACACAGGCGATCCAGTCAGTTTGAGCTCCCTAACACCCAACAGATCTAGGAATGCAACAGTCCTAGACACACCATTATTTTGGGTATCTAACGCAGAGACTAACTGTTGAATAACGGTACCTGAAGCCTTCAACTTTTCAAATAAACATATGTATATCCCGCGTTCGACAACAAAGATAAAGCAGGTTGTCTTGCCGCGAGTTTGGAAAAACAGTGTTCGCCTAACACTAACAACACTGACCCCTTCCATAATTGTTTAATCGAATCATCCGCGGAGCTTATAATCGTGACCCCTCCGGTGTCCTAACCTCGATCACTTTTAACGAAGTTTCAGCCGCCATCAAGCGTCTTAAGCCTAGGAAGTCCCCAGGTCCCGATGGAATCAGGAATGAGGTTCTGAAACTCCTTCCTGATCGTATCATAGCTCTATTGGTCTATATATTCAATGCGGCCATGTCCCAGGGTCACTTTCCAGCCGTCTGGAAAAAGGCCGTAGTGATAGGTATTCACAAACCTGGCAAGAAAGCTACGCTTTCCGATAGCTATCGCCCCATTAGTTTGTTAGATACTTTAGGTAAACTCTACGAGTGACTCCTTCTGAACCGACTCGAGGTCACGATTTCTGATCTTAATTTAATACCGCCTGAGCAGTTTGGATTTCGTGCCAAAAAACACTCGTGTACAGATCAAGTGCTCCGCCTCACGAGTACATTTTCTCTAAATTTAACGCCGATCCGAAATGTAAACCGAAACGCATAATTGCAGTCTTCTTCGATGTCGCAAAGGCCTTTGATAAGGTCTTGCACGGAGGGCTCATCCATAAATTATGTAAATCTCGAGTACCCGATAGGTTAATTCATATTATCCGCAATTATCTCACTGATAGGACATTCCGCTTCAGAGTAGATGGTGAACTATCGCCGCTCCACCCGATACGCTCAGGTGTGCCACAGGGCTCCATACTCGCGCCCACGCTCTTCAATCTGTTCATCAGTGACCTACCTCGGACTCGGGGGGTCGAGGTAGGTTGTTACGCTGACGATACCGTTATTTACACTTCCGGCTGGCGGTCGGACTTTCTTAGGAAGCGCATCGAAAAAGCCGTTCTTACTCTCGGTGAATGGTTTCGTCGATGGCGCATAGAAGTTAATCCCGATAAGAGTGCCGCAATACTCTTCGATCCCACGAAACGCACTAATAAATTTGAGCCCATCAGGCTATACGGAATCGATATCCCTTGGGTCGAAGAGGTCAAATATCTCGGTGTTACATTAGATAGACACTTAAAGTTCAATTCACATATAGAGAGAGTGCGAAACAAAGCCGCTATGGTCTTGGGTCGCCTCCATCTGTTGCTTTGTCATAAGAGTAAGATGTCCCTCAGACACAAGCTCACTTTGTATAAGACGTGTATTTATATAGCTGCCCCGTTTTTGCGCATATGTCCAAAGATAACTTTCATAAGTTGCAGGTTTTCCAAAATCGTGTTTTACGTAAAGTGACCGATGCGCCGTGGTACATCCGGAGAGTCGATCTCCATAGAGACCTAGAGATCCCTTCTATCTGGGCGTACGTAAAATCACTTACGATTAGTTATTTTGAAAAAGCCGCGAATCATCCCAATCCGTTAGAGGTATCTGCCGCACAATACGAACCCGTACCAAACACTGCGCGTCATAGAAGACGGCCGCGACATATTTTTACCGACCCTCCTGATGAAATAACGGCAGTGAACGATCAGTACCAGCCTGTCCCTCGAAACAGAGCGTGTTCACGCCCACGCCCGCGTAACCACAGATCACGCCGCCGTGGTCTGGAGGTAGATTGCGCTCCCGCAAACCAGATTAGGCCTCCCTCGGTAGCGGCTCAAGTCTAGGTTCGATCCCTCGGCAGGAAGCCCTTGAGTGCGTTACTTGCGCGATACAGTGACACAAAAATTTACATTAGTGCTACAACACTACACGATCACCTCCACACACGTGCACTCCTACACGCTTACACATGGAAGTGGAAGGGTTTTATTTTATTTTCCCTTATCGAACTGAAAAAACTCTAATTTTCCGATATAAATATAAGGAGGGGTTGATGAGGCGTGTATGCTTGGTACACATATGCGTCTCAACAACTCTAACATATATGAATAGTTAGATAGGTTAGCTAAGATAGGTCGCGAGTTTGCATGTATCAGGCAACAGCCAAGCCGAGGTGTGCCGTACACCCTTGAGCTAGTTGCCCAAATAAAATCGGCTGAGTGCCTTAAGCGCTCGCCTTAGTAGTTCGGTGAAGCTGTTAAGACCTTGCAAGGTGAATAGCGTAATCAGTTCGAGAAAGAAATAAACATATAACTCTATTAGTGACAGAATTAGACCAAAGCCTAGTCCCAGTATCAACCATCCTTTTAATAAGTTAAAAATAAGCTCTAACGTACCTGTTGAGATGTTATGGCAAGCCTTTCTTATCTTATCCAGCATATCTTCCAGTTGTTCCTGGTCGTCCTCCAAGACTCGTCGTTGATGATTGCTCGGCAACTGTCGCCAGCCGTCGGCCAAGTGATGACTCGATGAGGACACACCGTCAACAGATGCCAGCAGAGCGGATTGGCAATGTGGCTCCGAGATGGAAGGAGATGTTATCTGAGAGGATTAAATGGAAACGAATTCTCTGCTGAGAAAGAAATGTAACCATAATTTCTGCTGGGGGTTAAGCAATTTTCAACAGTAGTTTCATTCAGAAATGGATTTTAATACAAAGAAATATGATGAATGACTAAGTTTACTGTATATAAAAGTATGTAATTACCTGTGCGGTAGTGAGTAGACCCTGTGCCGCATCTGCAACCTTTGCACCTCTGGAATCTAGATCCTGTGCTGCAGCTCCATCCAGTTGAATGGCAACTTGTTGCACGTTAGCTAACAGCTGAGAAGCTTTCCCGCATGCACCCGCAGATAAATCCATGATCTGAATGTACCGAATAAGGCTTTTTAAACTTAGCTTTATAATATTGGCTCGCTAAGTGATAGCCATAAGTACAGAGGAAGAGTAATAATCAGTGCAAAGTTTCCTCTATACCTTTTAATATTATTTATCTGAATGATTATCATCTTCCGTTAACTCCGGATAATCTTCCTATATTTAAATGAACTATATTCGAAATCTTTTAGTTACATACGTTACGTTACTTACATAATTAGATTAGCTGGACTACAATTACTAATCAAATGCGTATTACCGTTTGTTGTACACGAAGTTTATATATCAATTTAACCTTTACATATCATACCATCTCTGAGCGCATTATTACATCTACAATATCCTTTTTCAGTATCAGCTGTAAATTACACGGCTATTGATAGTTGTCCTCAATTATAGTAATATTAATACTACCTATCTACAAGAACTTCCAAAAATAATTATATTTAAGAGAAATTATTTGAGCGCAGTAAAAACAAATTTTAGTCCATCATTATATACGCAGCGTTTCTGTGGCAAAAAAGACGGAAAATATGTAATGGTCAAGAAAATGAAAAAGAAAGAACTAGGCTTTGAGGAACTAAAACTATTTTATAATAGATTTTCTTAGAGAGTTTCTTCTCACTACCGAACATTATCACGGCTAGATTCACAGTCAGATTATTTTGCAAGGCCCAGCTCGATGTCGGAACTATTTACAAAAATTTGCAACTTGTTAAAGTTAATATTACACTAATTAACTTACCTCCTGTTCCTTATCGATGTGGGCCTTCTGGGCTGGTCTGAACACGTACACTAGCTTCCCTGAAGCATCTGCCAACTTCGCTATCGAGTCGTTTAAACCCTGTGATAGTGTTTTCAAATAGTATTGAAAAATATGAATATTTCATTTAAATCTTCAAATTAGGCCTAGTAATATAACTTTTAATAAAAAAACAACAAAGCTCAAAAAATTAGCAAACATTAAATTGTTTTTCGCTGTCTTTTTTATCTTCTTCGCTCTTTGATATAGTATTAAAAATATAATATCGATGATGGTGTAAAAATTAAAAAAAAAAAAATAGAATTCAGAAGTAATTATACAGAACTGACCTCATTCTTGGTGTCTGCATCAGCACAAATAGCTTTGCTAGCGTCACAAAAAGCATGGAGCTGATCCATCAGTGACTGACATTCCAATGATCCCTTACTACCTCCCAGCATCTTTGCATCTAAAAATGGTAAGTAATGTATCTACACTGTAGCCATAAATAAAAGACGAGTATCTAATTAAAACATAAATCAGAGAAAAATCAACAATTTGTTTTTGGGTTGAGCGTAATTCTGAAATAGAAGCTCCTGAACAAACAGATAATACTGTTATATAGGTAAACCTTTTTTCTAGATTTCGCATAGATATAAAGTCAATACCACTAAAAACGAAACAGGCAACTCTCTTGGAGGGCAGAATACATAATCCCTGATTATTTACTATATTGTTCATCAAATGGTTGACTGAGATAAAATAAAATGACTCGTAGGAAGATTCTAGTAGTAGATAAATGAAGGTAACACTAATATTAAATTGATTGACTACACGTGATACATGATATATATGTATATATACCACCAATTTCGAAGGATATTTAGAAGTATCTTCTATAGAACTACAAGTGCGAATGGAAAAAAAAAAAACAAGAAAAGTGAATACCAAATGCTCACCTTTAACAAAATGAGGCAGTAATGTCGAAATGGTTGTGATAGCTTCCTCCGCAGTTGCATAGTCGGTGTTTGTGCGATCTAACAGTGAAAAAAAAATTGTTTACGTAATTTTCTGTTTTCTATGAACTTCCAGCCTGAATATTAATAGAATGGTTACTCACCGGATGTCGCCCTCAGGAGAGAGGCGATGGCGGCGTTCAACTGCGCTAACCTTTGTGACAACTGATCTTGTAACTTCATACCATCTTCTTCTCTCATCAGGCTACAAATATTTGGCTGAAATTTAAAGTTCATCAGCACTCGTGTTGGTTAAAATGGATTCAATTACTAGTATTTAAATCAATCCATAAATGGACTTTCAATTTATATCTATAAGGTCACATTTTGTTTATTTATATTTTCTTCTTTTTTACTACCACGATTTTTCTCGATTTTACTAGATACTTCCACTATCGACTAAATAATAAAACGATTTCTTGTAATAATCTTAATGTTCCTAACAAGACGGTACCGTCCTTGTTTTTTTTTTTTTTTATTAAAGGCTTAGTCGCCTTCGCGACTATATCGCCTAAGTAACATACAACTCTATAACAATAACAATGACATTAATTTAACAATATCTTACATTAATTTTGTACAATTCCCTGGCATCTTTCGAAGTGGCGTCAGACAATAAGGAATTGCACATACCGATGTTGAACGAACCAGAAGCATTAAGCCGGGATCTAATATCTTCGCTTCGAACACACTCTGCCAGGATGTGGTACACATCATCGATGACCCCGCAACTCTGGCAGAGTGGTAATGAAACTTTACGCATCATAAAGGCGAACTTTCTACATGGGATGTGTCCTGAGCGTAATCTCATTCCTGTGATTGCCTCCCGACGGCTAATTGTAATGTCATCTATCCATAGTGATCTTAGGGGATGTGGCTGAATCGTTCTGTACCATATTCCTTTTGTTTTAGAACGCTCATCAAAGTATTCCTTCCAATGCGAGTAACAGCTATTTTTAAGTACTGAGCATACATCCATGTAAGTAGGCAAAATATTAATAGGAGCACCTTCAGAGGGTCCTTCTCTAGCTAAAAGATCAGCTTTTTCATTCCCAGATATACCTATATGAGAAGGGATCCATTGTAAAACAATTATTTTATTCTTTGCTTCGAAATCTAGTAATTGCTTCAAAATAGTGTAGGCTATCGGTATTCCTCGAAAAGTCGAGGTACATCGAGCTACATGTTGAAGAGCACTTTTTGAGTCGGATAAGATAACAACCTTACTAAACTCAGTTGACTGTGCAAATGATAAGGCTTCTGCAATTGCTATCAATTCTGTGTGCATAATTGAATTTTTTTCATTAATTTGAAATTTCATAAGAGTATTAGAATTTGACTCAAAAAATGCAGCTCCTAAATAATTACCATCTTTAGATCCGTCAGTGTATATTTTAACAAAATTTTTATAATAGTTATCTATATATTGAAGACAAATATCTTTTATTTTAACTATATTGTATTTATGCTTTAGTTTCAAAATACCATCTACATTTAGTTTAATTATATTGTGCAAATCGATACTATCTACCCAAGTGTGTAAAGTCAACATTTCATGTTTAATACTAGTTTGAATTAGAGTATTTTTATATTGAGAAAAAATTGAGGCTAATAATGGTTTTTTCTTGTTACGTCAATACAGTGATTGGAAACAGGATGCCAATTCATCTAATATATTAGTAAGGTTAGTTTTTTCGAATGACCTAAATTTAAATAGAAATTTTCCAGCTAAGTATTTTCGTCTAAGATGCAATGGACATATGCTCAATTCGCTTTCCATAACATGGATTGGAGTACTTTTAATGAAGCCCCCGATAATTCTCATGGCCTGATTTTGAACTTTTTCAAGTTTGTAAAGGTTCATCTGAGCACTATTATCATATAGAAAGCTCGCATAATCAATTCGACTGCGTATAATATTAAAGTATAAACGAACTAGATGTTTTGGGTGAACACCCCAATTAGAACCGGCTAATGCTTTAAAAACGTTTAGAAAATTAGAGCTAGATTCTGCAACTGCATTCATATGTTTACCCCATTTTAGAGAACGATCCAGCCACATTCCCAAGTATTTTACTGAGTCACTTACCTGTATCGAGATATCTTTTATTTTAATATCTATATTATCTCTATGTATTCCTCTTTTAAAGACACAAATATGAATTTTCTTTGCTGAAATTTCTAAACCTAAATCACTTAACATAATTTGAGCTTCGTTAAGGGCAGTTTGCAGGTGAATAATTGCTTCAGAAGTATTACCACACACTTTATATAATACGAAGTCATCAGCATATTGGGAAATACAAACATTTCTGATATGTTTGCATATATTTGCAGTAGCTATGTTAAAAAGGAAGGGGGATAAAGGATCTCCTTGGGTTAAACCTTGATTAGTGCTTCTCATAAAAGTATGCCCTTCTGACTGAATCCTAATGATTCTATCTTTAAGAAAAGACCATAAATATTTGCAGATTTTAGAACCTAGGTTTAACTTATTTAAACTACTTATTAGCACCTGAATATCTATATTATTGTATGCATTATCAATATCAATAAAACAGCTAAGAGTTACAAAGTTTTTTGAAAAGCCCTTTTGAATTTGTGAGACTACTGTACTAAGATTATTATAGCATGAACGAGCTTTTCTAAATCCAGTCATATTTTCATCAAAAACGTTATTGCTTTCTAAAAACCATTCAATACGTTTACCAAGAATAGAGTGGAATATTTTACATAAGCATGACATAAGGGCAATCGGACGTATTGAAGAAGAATTAATATGGAGTCGCCCTGGTTTAGGAATAGGAACGATAAGAATATGTCGCCACTGATCTGGCATAAATCCATTTTGTAAAATATTGTTGTAAATACTTAAAAGGGCATTTATTGCACTGTCAGGTAATTTTTTAATCATAGAATACAAAATATTGTCAGCACCTGGAGCAGAATCTTTAGATTTTATAGATTTTTGAAGTTCATGTTTGGAGATTTTACTTTCTAATATTGTATTATTCGAGCCAAAGAGAGGGTCAACAAAATTAACATAGTCTGGAGTTAAATCATGTAAAAGATTTTTGATTATTGCGCTATCAATCTGAGTTCGCACTACATTGCCACCGTTGAGCCATTTCATTTGTCCCCACATTTCAGCAGATGAGGTTGTTTGATTTACAGAGGAACAAAATTGGTACCAGGCTTTATTCTTAGCGTTTCTAATTAATTTTTGACTAGTCCTGATTTTCTCTTTTAATATATCTAAATTTCTTGGGGTTGGATTTTTCCTAAATATCGTTAAAGCTAACCTCCGCTGGGCCACAGCTTTAGATAAAGTTTGATTTCAATAAGGTTTAGGTATAAATTTGCTACTGGGGTTAATATTGATTTTATAAAAAGGTATATACATGTCTGCGGCATTATTAATTATACTCAAAAATAAATTGTATGCTTTTTGAACATCATTAGAGACATTGATATTACACCACTGCGATTCAATATAACGAGTGTATGAAATCCAGTCAGCCTTTTTAAAATTTCTTTTATTGTTAGTATTAGGTAAACGGTTCATAGAAGTAGACAGTTTAATTATTAAATGATCACTACCTAGGGTTTCATTTGTTACTTTCCATAGAAATTTACATGCTATATCAGCGGACGCAAAAGATATAGCCGGAGAAGATTCTTGTAGATTACCATTAACTAACTTTACCCTAGTGTAACTGCCATCATTTAAGGAGATCAAATTGTTATTGAGGCTACAATCAAAAATAGTATTACCTCTTAGGTTATTCTTATTGGACCAATTTGAATGATGGGCATTTAGATCTCCTAAAATTAAAGACTTTCTCGAAGCTATAGAAAAAATACAGTCCCAATCTCTTTGTGTAGTTTGTATCAAAGGTGGACAATATACCGACAGGACAAGCTCGAGATGCAAGCAATTAGATATTTTTATACAAACTATTTCTATTCCAGGATTGATATTTTGAATTTGGAATAATCGGGCTTTAAGAGATTTATGTGCTACAATAGCTACACCTCCATATGAATCGTGTCTATCAATTCGAAATATATTATAGCCATTTAGTTTAAATGTACTACCAGGGGCTAGCCACGTTTCACTAACAGTAGCAATATGGATTTTTTCTTGCGTAAGAAGGTTTAAAAATGCGTAAGATTTGGGCTTAATGCTCTGTGCGTTCCACTGCAGTAAATTAATGGTAATAGCTTTATCCATTGCAAAAATATTTAAGTATAGACCCTTCACATATGTTTTCAACAATCCAAGTAGTTAACCATTCAATACCAAGTAGCATAACTTCTTTAAGTTTTTCGGCTATAGAATTATGCTTATCTAAAATAACCTTTAATTTTACCAACAGGTTATTGAATGGTTGATGATGACTTCTTTTTTTCCTCCTTTTTGACGTCTCCACTTCCACATCCGTGTAGTGTCCGTCTTCCGAGCTTGTGTTCCAAAATTCAAAATCATCCATCTGAGTTTTATCTTTCTTCTTGTGTCCCTGAGGTGATTTTTGAGCACTTAAAGGTAATTTTGGGTCTTTGTGTATTTTCTTTTTCGTTACACTAGCGTAGGTGATATTAACAGCAGAATTAGACTCGGGATCAGCTGAGCTTCTAGCTTCAGGTACACGCTCTTTGCTTATAGAAGGTTTGTCTAGTCCTCGAGTAGGAAGATCAGGAGGTACGTACATTGTTGTGGCCTTTTTAAAAGTGCAATTAAAGTCTGCCATTATTAAGCGAATTTTCTTTTCTTTTAAATAAATTGGGCAATCTTTAGATATGGATGAATGATTTCCTAGACAATTTGAGCATTTAACTTTGAGGGTATCACATGTAGGATGATTATCTCCACATTTAGGACAAATAATATTTTTGGCGGGACATACTTTAGCCATGTGTCCAAATTTCCAACAGCGAACGCACTGTATGACGGGGAATACATATGGATCAACTCTTACTTGCATGCCATGAATACGAATAAAAGGTGGAAGAGATGATCCTTGAAAATATAATTTAATTGTCTCACTATTTACCCATCCATCAAGTTCTCTTCGTTTGAGACGGTTTATGTATAAAATTTTAGTTGTGCTCGAAATATCTTTGTTTATTTGTTCTTCTTATATTCCTAAGTCAATGTTCCTGATAACACCATATGATAGATTCACTTCAGAAGCTCTTTGGAATCTCCATCCAAGTTCTAACAAAGCTTTACAATTACACAGGTTATTTGAATCGTCTTCCTTTTCAAATATTACAGATATCTTGTATGCATTTATGTATTTGACTCTATAAATATTCATGACATTGTTATCTTTCAACATTTTGGCTAACGCGAACTGTTTTGGTAATTTATCTTTGTGTGTGATGATAATTTCAAAACAATGATCAATATAACTTACGGATTTAACCTTTCTGTTTACTAATGTCCAGTTTTCATCTTCCTCGCTCATGATTCGTTTTTTTTTATGTATGTGGGTATCGCCTAAATTTGTAATATCTTCTAAATTGCTTATATCATCTAAACTTTGGTTCAATATTTCTTCACTGTGGATTAATATATTATCAACTTCATTTGAATTTGTTACTTCTTCCATAACATATAAGGTTCATTTTAGTTAAACAATAGCACCCTGCTCGTAGTAGCACGTCGACCGCTGCGACATGTAACTGATAAGCAAACCGGTTTTAAACAAAAGCGATGTTGCGAATATAAATACAATAACACAGCTCACAACTATACCGTGTGAGGTCTACCACTGTACTACGTACCATCCTTGTTAGAAATTTCCAGAGTTTTTGTGCCATCTCAGAATTTATACTCCGCGATATTATATCTTCGTCACTTCACTTGTGTACAATAACCGAACCATATCACTACATAGATACATCATTATTGAAATTTATGCTTTTTATTATTTTGATTAACTATACCTAATATCCACTTACCTTGTTCAACTCATTTTCAGCAGAATCGAAACGTTTTTTGGCTCCCGATACTGTGTTAATAAATTTCAACCGCTTACTCTCTTGTGGCGATGTTTCCTCATCTCCTAATAGATCCTTATCACCTAAGATTATTATAATAACTTTAGCAACTATAACTCCTTACATTATTTATAAATAATGGAAAAAGTGTGTAGTTTTTTGAAACTTCAATGTAAGTGACTTTTTTTCGGATTGTAGCTATTGAACTGAAAATTATTCGATTTAGGGTATTAAAATTGCATTTTCAATATTAACTTAATAATTGGAAAATGGGAAATTAATAGTAAAGAATATATCCAAGTGTACATTGTAATTTGAATTTGCGTATTAGAGTAGGGAGTACATAACGTATACAATGATTCAAATGATAGACATATAGGACTTGGTTCGTAACTTTAGCGCTATTAGGGGGCCGGGCGCCAGCTGTAAGCGACATGCAATAGAGAAACGAAAACATTTCAGCCAATGAAAACAACAGTTTCATTTTAATAAAACATTTTTAGAAAAATGCAAACAGCGAACAAAATCATGATGAAATATACAAAATATTTTACAGCATCGATTGTGGATTTACAAACCTGCAGGCATATCTTGACAAGTCTTCCTTATTTTATTCAAGGCGTCTTCTAATAGCTGAAGTTCCGCCTCCAATGCCTGTTTCTGATGACCATCGGGAAGATGTCGCCAACCATTTGATAATTGCTGACTCGATAGCGATAAACTGTCAACCGAGGATAGGAGAGCTGACTGACATCGGAGTTCCGAGATAGATGGACCTGTTACCTGAGTATTTTGAAAGACTTGACTTAACTGTTTTCACAAATCCATCTACAACTATAGATGAAAACAATAACTTGATGTGTGACAAAGAAGTCTAAAATAAAATAATAAATTTACAAATATGTTTGCGTTTACTTTCATAGCCTCTTTTACAATCCCTGACATACAATAATAAGTGTTCCTCGAGAGCCAGGTGAGAACTGAAATGGCTAAATATTGGCTTAAAAAATTTGTCTGTTTCGGGGTATATGTTTATCCATGACTTTACTCTTACGAAATACACAATTCGAGGACAGTTTATATTTTTCGATAATAACAATTCTTGTTACTACACCTTGATGATTCAAATTTATACATTTTTTTTAATCTATTCTAGTCATTTTTTTTTCGAACTGACTACGCTATTAACCCAGCATGATCTTAACAGCTTCACCGGACTACTTCAAGTCATAACAGTATTATAAATCTCAATACCTAATGACAACAACCGGGTATAATTTAGTCGACAAAAATTAAAACTTAGCTAGAGTAATCTTTGAGGTAAATGAACAGATTTCGATGATTCCTTAATTGCTTATGAAGAACTTTGAAGTATTATCTAAGCTAATCAAAACTATGATTTTCCATAAGGGTCGAACAGTCCTAATAGAATTCAGTATGAGTAAATTATAGTTGGTAAAGATATTACGGAATTCAGTTAGAATTTGCAAATATCTGATAGCTTTTCATGAAATATAAGAAATAGTTACCTGTGCAGCGGTTAGAAGTGCCTGTGCAGCATCAGCAACTCTACTTCCTTTAGCGTCCAACTCCTGCCTGGTGTCCGCATCAGAGTGCAGTGCAAGTTGCTGTACACTCGCCAACAGCTGCGACGCTGCACCACAAGCACCGGCAGACAGATCTAAAATCTACACATCAAATGATCTATTATTCTACATTAACAATCATTTAGTTTTGTCTGTGCGTATTGTAATGATCACCGGTTTAATATATGTATGACACCGATAGATGTTCCTAGTTGTTACGTTGGCGATTGACACTGACGAGATGATTAAGCGGGGGTATTAGAAAAAAGAAGTGATAGTTAATGAGCGTTGGATGAGACGTCTAAAATGAAAGTTTAATCGTTTTGTGCATTGTAATAGTAATATAGTAAACTTGAAAGCATCACAGTTTTGACAACGGATATATTAGAGGATCGTATTCGACACGGGGTAAACTATGTTACTTATTAAATGTGTAGCACCAAAAACAATCCAGCTACAATATTAATTCACCTCCATGAATTTGATTACAGTTTACCGTAACGCCCTTAAGAGATAGGTCACTTTGTATATGCGTAACGAAGGGCGTTAAGCAAAACCAATTTTCGGCATGTTTCGAGCTGTTTCTCCGTCGATGCTAACCGGAATAACAATCAGAGTTCACTAAGGTCGTTAAGTTCTGCATACTCAAAAATCTTTTAACCCATCTCCTTTGAAGACGAACCTGTATCATTCAGTGTATTTAAATTTTGTGAGACACAGAGATTGAACAATCATACCTCCTGTTCCTTATCGCTGTCCACCTTACGGTTAGGCTTGAACACGAATGCTAACTTCCCTGAAGCGTCCGTGTAATTCGCTATCGAATCATTCAAACCCTGAAAACATTTGCTCTATAACATAAACGGTTTGTATCATATTTGTATATATGATTTGCGTTTCTACTTCAAAAATAACCAACCAATTTTAAATTCATTCAATACTATTCTTCAGAATTTTAGGTAGATAAAATGAAAGGAGTAATTGACATTAATTATTTCAATTTAAGAAAAACATCATGGTGTTTATTTCTGGCCTTCTATACCCATATCATTTTCACCCAATTCATAATTACCTTCTTTATCTTTCTCTACTCCAATATCTATTCACTTTCATTCTACACACTTTCACACAATACTAACATATTGTTCCTCGATCTCTCTATCACTGTTAATATTTTCAAACACTTTCCTTTGATACTCATTCCTCCTAAATCATTCCATCCTAATATTCGCATATCTGCTAGATGTAATCTTCTTTCATCCATCTCTTTCGTATCTCAGCTCTCAAATTTATACAGTACTTATAATAATTTTGTATACTTTTCTCTTATTTTTTTCAAAGATATACGTGGGTTAGCAATAACCTTCGAGACCTATCACCATTTTATTCACCCTGCATTTATCCTAATTTTTAGTTCTAATGGAAACATATGCAGGTAAAGACATATTACCTGATCATCAACACCCGCGCTAGTGCATATCGCTTGACTCGCATCAGTTAAATTCCGAATTTGATCCAAAAATGCTTTACGATCGACTGGATCCTTAGTAGAACTTAGAGTCTTAGCGTCTAGATGAAAATAAAGTATATAAAATAAAAGTATTTTTCAGAAAAAGAATGAAACATACATAAATTGGATGCGTAAAACACATTAAATATTTAATTGTAATCTTTAATGTACATAATTATAGGTATACACTATGTAACAAATACAAATTTTCAAAAATTTCAAATTATTTGATCAGTAAACAGAGCGGATTTATTGCTAATAGCAATTTGTTCCAGACAACCTTTAGGTGAATATGTTCCATGGAGTGAAACCGGGGGTATTCTGGGTGTACAAATAGTACAGAACTAGTAAATACAACATAATATTTGTAAAACTTACCTTTTATAAGGTCTGGTAGGAGTTCGGTGATCGTGTTTACTGCCAACTCCGCTGTCACGTAATCTGGCTTCTCTCGGTCTGAACAACGTGATAATAAACAGAAACGATCCAGCATCTTACCTATTCGAGTTTCAACGCCTCCGATCGGCTACTAATTACCACAGCTAAATACTTAATGTCGAGTTAAAACTCATATACATTTGTATGTAATAACTGAGATTAAAACCAGTAGCAGTTTATAGGTAATAGTGTTAGATTTTATAACAGAGTCCCACAGCACATTACCGATTTGCCGGACAATGAGTTCAAGCACCATATCAAGTGGGTTGTGACCCTCTTGTTAGAACTTTCAAGGGAATTTTTGTGGCATCACAGAATCCATGCCTGGTAGTGTTACTTGTCATCCGCTTCACTTATGAAGAATAACTTAACTATATTATGTAAAACACCATCAATATTAAAAAATACAGAGTCAAATAACGCAAAACGTTGAATAAAGTATAAAGAACACTGCATGACATTCCAAGATCTTGTCAAAAACTCACCAACCAGACTAATTGTTTGTCGTGTCTATTTTATTATTATTGTCTTCAGCTGTTGGACAATATAATGTTGACTACCCGTCATTACCCTGGACCAAAAATTCTGAATCTATTAGTTAATAACCTTACTATAATGCCTTTACTTATTTGCTTTTTCTGCTTTAATCATAAATATTTACGATCATAAAAGGGCCTCTACCTCTCATATTCAAATCTATTGGTCTATAGTACTTTTATACTGTTATATATTTACTTATACGAGGTTACCTGCAGTAGCTGTAAGTAAAGAAGCGATGGCCGCGTTCAGTTGAGCCAACTTCTGTGACAACTGATCTTGCATCTTCACACCGTCTTCCTCTCTCATCAGAGCACAGATATCCGGCTACAATTGAGAAAATTATTTTATTTTACGCCAGAAGGTAGCAAACAGGCAAACAGTCTACCTCATGGTAAATGGTCACTATCGCCTATGGACAACTGCAATACCAAAGCCATCAATCTTGTGGTGCTGACCTTGGAGGACGGATTTCAGTCCCTTCGAAAAGCCTCATGTCATAGAATTGATTTAACCATATTCTAGGAACAGGCTTGTAATAGGTTAGCATGGTATGGGCAATGTCATGAGGAGGGATGAAAACCATGTAACTAGAAAGGTTTTGAGTATGATGGTGGACCGATAAAGGTGTAGAAGACGACCGAAAAAGGTGGATTGTGTGAAAAATGATATGTGTGTAAAAGGTGTGAATACTAAGATGAGATCAGACAGGAGAGAATGGAAAAAGAAAACATGTTGACCCTACTGAGGTGGAATAATGGTAAGAAGATGAAGATGATGACTAGGAATAGGCTAGAATAAATCTAGATCTAATAACTGGGTAGGAGCAGTGGATATGAACCCTTTTTTCAATACTTCGCAGATCACATTCTCCTAATAAGTGATGATGGTAATATACTAAATCAAAGAGACTACCTCTTAAATGCAACTCTCGAAGCATACATATAAGGTCCTTGATGCCAGATTTTCTACTTGAAAGTTGCATCTAGCAAAAGGGTCAGAAAACCCCCTTTCTTTGACTGTTAAGTCTAGCTCACTGCAAGGATTAATTAACTATATAGTAACTCGGTATACATAATCTAAAGATATTTGTCCAGCAGTAAACGTCTTTGAAATAAATCTTATATGTACCTCGAAGAAATTACAGATCATTTTTTGGATTTATTACGAGATTAACATAATATTGTATTTTTTTTTTTTTGCCAAAATAGAAAATACTGTATTTCATGTTTTTTCTTTTTGTTATAATTCCTATTCAATTTAATTGGAATGTTTAGAAGGAAAGAGACCAAAACATATAACGCCCTGTAATTTTACATCTAAAAAAAGAAAAGAAATGCATAGCAATAAGTCAACAGGTAAACGAATACCTTATTTAATTCATGGTTGGCAGCTTGCAAGAGATTCCTGGCTCCGGAAGCTGTTTTCATAAACTTCAGTCGTCGTATCTCCTGAGGAGTCGCGGCGTTCTCACCAACTTCTCCATCATCTTCATTTAAAATAAATAAATAATCGAGAGTTATTTATTATTTTATTTTTAGTTCTCAATTCACATAATATTTCTATAGATTTTAAGTAATCTTTATCATATTTCATACTTACTGTTAAGCCAGTATATTCATTCATTAATATAAAATCAAAAAATTTTTTGGCATCCAATTCTCTAGAAGTTTTTTTTTTTATTTATTGGGTAACAAGGAAATCCTCTAATAGAAGAAAGAAATCTTATCAAGGTTCACATAATTATAAAAACATAACTAAACTTATTACTATGTTACAATAATGAAAAAGATAAAAATGAAATGATTATTAAAACATGTATGTATGTACATATGTAAGGGTATTCTTATTAATCTTCAATATATATATATATTTATTTATTTTTTTTATTATTAAAACAAAGACTACACATGAATAAAATAAAACTTAAAATAAAACTTAAAAAAATAATTTATCTAACGTTTCAAGTTCTTAATAAAATATATACAAAAGCTTATTGGCCTTAATATATTTGTTACATTTTTTTAACTTATCTACAATTTTTACGCAGAATTTTATAAAACTGACTCTAGTGTTTTTGCTACTTATCTAGAAGTTGTCATTATCATTATCGAGTAGGTAATAATATTGCCAATGTCTTGTGGATCATTTCAATGTAGTCATAAGAAGGTGGATCTCTTAATAGAACTTTCTAGGGATTTTTTGTGGTATCAGAACTTTCTAGAGAATTTTTGTGGTATTCGAACTTTTTAGTGAGTTTTTGTGGTATCTCAGAATTACCAAATATTACATAAAACATTACACAAATTTATGGATCAACCATAGCAATTAGTTCATGACAAACTAAAGCCTTGTTCTAGGCTAGTAATTTAGTCGAGTACCGAGTAATTTAGCGAAAATCTTAACCCAGGTTAGGTCTAACTAGGTTAGGTTAGTTCAAAAATTCCTAAAATCAAATTAGTTGGAGACATAAAAATATCAAATATTTTAAGCTTGTACATATAGTAGCTATTTAGTACGGACGGTAGCGAATAGATGTCGTTAAAAGAGATCATAAGGGAGGCGCACCTGGCAGGCGACCACAAGCACCGGTGAGTGCGTCGAGCGCCTCCGCGAGTGCGGCGGCTCGCGAGCGCAACTCGTGCACGCGCTCTCCTTGCTGCGGACAGTGCACCAACGGACGGCACGCCGACAGCACGCGCTGCGCCGCGCCCGACACCGCCTCCGCCGCGCCCGCCACTGCACCCACGCACACCGCCTGCCCGGACCTACCCGCCGTCACCTACACACACATCTTTTTCTTCGAACTGACTACGCTACTGACCCGGCAAAGCCTTCACAGCTTCACTACGACAGTCAAACCCACCACCATCCTTAAACTACGATGAATTGTATCGTAAGCTTGTATTACACATCGACAGATAACGCTTGTCGAAATCATTAACTAAATTTCGGGGTTAAGAATCGCATGCGAGCACGTATAAGATACTAAGATTTTGTTAAATACACGCCTTAAATCGATATGGTTATTTTATTTTTGGGAGCACCTCAAAGTAAGCCACTCATACTCCGACCGATAAATCCTTACGATTACATTAACAAACTACGGCGTATATTATTGCTAACGCGATGAGTTGTAGCCGGTGATAAACGTTAAAATATATGTAGTATTCAGCCGAAGATGACGTACTATCGGGGCACTGGCACGTAAAAAAAACATTGTCACGACAGTATTAGTTGGCTGATAAGCCCATGTCACTTTAGTGTCATCCAATCTTTGAAACAGGACGTCTCGGTCGCACAACACAACACAATCCGGCACGATGAATCCGCTTAGCGTAGACAAAAACATCTCGTATGACTGTACACGGTGCTTTTAACACGTCCATGCGACACGAATCTTCGCCCGATAATAAGCCCATAGCATCAAAAGGTATCGTTCACAACTCATTTATCTTGAATCTGCGTTCTTTACGAGGTTTATTACGCAGAATTTAAGCTACAGTAAACAAATAGACAGTATACCACCTCATAACGTTAAAAATCCTAATGCCGAAACCTTCCCTAAAAACGAGAAGTCCTTGTCTATAATTAGAACATTACAATCTATTTCTATCTAACTAGGAAATGACTACTTTACACTAAACAAACTAAACACTAAAAATACCCTCATAAATTACATAAACACTACTACGGCAATTAGTAAGTCGATGATGATCCATCGGCTTTATTCTACAATAAAACAGATTATCAAAACAGTATCAATAATGTAAGATATTCTACCCTTAAAATAATACAAACCTGAGCACAAGCTAGTAGGTCCTTAGCGCAATTAAGTGCATGAGCTTCAGCCTTCTCGATATCTCTAGATGTCGGTTGGTCAGCGTAATTACGAAACTCATCTGCCGTCATCACTAGTGCTGAAGTTCGATCTCCTACAGCCTTAGCCAAATCTATTATCTGCAATATATGTATAATGACAATAAAAAATTATCTCTAATCAACTTATCTTAAGTTTACATTGATAGCTAACTTCTTTAAATATACGTATAGATTTCACATTCATCTCCACAGTAGACTCAATGCTTTTCATTTGTCTATCCGGTTAATAGCGTTCATATCTGTGGTTATGTAAGTATGTGTCTTAAATGATTACTTATAAGACTTCTGCAGTGTTAGCCTATGTCACCCGCTGTAATTTCAGTTATCTGCTAGTGAAGTTCCCGTCAAAATCGGTCCAGCCATTTCGGAGATTACCCGGAACAGACAGACCGACAAAAATTTTAAAAACTGCATTTTTGTTATCATTATAATATAGCATTGTAATAGGTTGTTTCGCTGCCTATGTGTTATAGTCCTTAACATTGCAGTGTCTTTTTAATTTGTTGCATAGAAAAGAACGTTAATATAGAAGACTATTTTACTTAATGCCAAGCCGCCTTAAAACCTTTTTCTTTATGCCTAGTTGACGGAGCCACTAAAAACACTTTAAAACTTTACCCTTGCAATAATGAAAATACAAATCTCATATATTCTAAATTTCGTTAATAGAGCAAACTTATCAATCCTTATAACATTACACTCATGTATAAGACAGAGTTCCAGCATTTTACAGATTTGGCCTTACCAAATCACGGAGGAATACGACCTTCCCAATACATATATGAAAATGTAAAATTTAATTACAATGAAGTACCACAATTCAGTACTAGCATTAAGAATAAAGTATTCAATCCATTTTTTAGACTTAAACAAGTATTAGGCACTATGGTAAGATTCCTAAATACAATAGAGCTCTACAAAACATTAAAGTCTATTATGAAATATCATGATAAAACCAAAGGTTGCTGATGGTTGTTAGCTACCTTCAAGTTGTAAATCTCTCGCCAAACAGCTATACACCTGACGTGTTTATCATCTTAGAGTACATGGTCATTTGAGAGACCAGATGAGGTTCTAGTAAACATGCAAAAATGTTTAAAGTATAAAAAATAACCTCAGAAGTCATCTACTTGGGCAAATAATGGTAAAACACCTAACAAATAACAACCAAACTTTATCAAGAAACTGCATTGATATCTGATGACCTTATAATAGTAATATCCCAAAAATCGCAATCACACAACCATATATAAACTAGGGAAGTCTTGAAGATCAAGAAAACTTGCAAATAATAACAGCGTTTAACTAACTTCATGTTCTTTCTCAGGACTTGCGCCGCGTCCCAACGTGAACACCAACTTTCTCGACGCATCAGCGTATTTACTTGACGCTTCCTGCATTTTCTGTTATCAACACACAAAATATTAATATTAGAAAACATAAATAGAACTGTCTTCGTTTATATGAGCTAATTTTCGGAACTCATTAACAAATTATCATGACATCTTTTGCTAACAGAGGACTCTCTAGGACGATTGATCGATTTGTTGCTTTATGGGAATTATTCGTTTTTCGGATTAGTTGTGAACCATATTCTAATTCAATTCAATGTAACTCCTATAGTCAGTTCAGTTTTATATACTGATTTTATGGGTGTTATTGGTTTAAATGAAACCACATATAAATACCTCATGATCCTCACTTCCAGTGACGGTGCAAACTTTTTTCATAGAGTCACAGAGAGCTTTAATCTCATCGAGCAGCCGTTGCCGCGCGCTTCCATCCTTAACACTGCCTAGTGCTTGTGTATCTGACATACATTATTTATAAGGTATTATAATGGACGTAGCTTTCCACCTTCAATTGATTACCCACTACCACATCTGACTTCAATATTATTATTACTAATTTCAGATTTAACTTTTTCAGGTACACCTTGTACAAATAAAATCATTCTTGTTTTAGTGAGACATAACAGAGGTCAATCAATTCCAGACGGAAGTGCAAAGTAACTTCCAATATTTTATCATCTAGTCCCAAAACTAATACTTTCAATGCTTAACTTCCTAATTCTTATCACTACTTTTAAATCAATTTCTACTTACTACTTTCTACTATTACTATAGTCGAGCGACAATTGAAGAACGTTTGTTATAATACTGAATTTGGCTTGATCACAGTGATAAGAACTTTGATATAAATTTGCAAAGATTAAATACTAACTAGCCTCTGCCCGCGATTTCGTTCACATTCTCAAAAGGAAAAAACATCCCGATTTTGAAATATTTTTCATCTGTGCCCCGCTCTTATTGGTCTTAGCGTGAGGATATATAACCTATAACCATTCTAGATGAATGAGCTATATAACACTAAAAGAATTATTGAAATCGGACCAGTAGTTCCTGGGATTACCCCCTACAACGCCACAACATCACAACGTCACAAACTCACAAACTTTACCTCTTTATAATATTAGTATAGATAGACCTATCGATATAGAAAAACAAAAACCAATATTTTGTATTTAAAGATTAAACATTACTATATATCACGTAACAATAAAAGACATGAAACAAACGCTTTCAAAAGTATATCGTTTCTGTGTAGTTTAATTAGAATGGTATTAAAAACATCAAAATAATAAAACAAGAAGTGAAATATAAAAGCATACCTTTAACCAACTCCGGAACTAATTCCTTGATCGTGTTCATAGAGTTCACCGCTGCTGCATAATCGATCGCTTTTGGATCTGTAATTGATATATATTTTCATCCTTTTGCTTAATCAATAACTGAAGATATTTTTCTCATAGCACTAATATTCTAATTGATACATTCCAACATAACTATGTAAATTTACTCACAACTGGTCAATAGTAGGTAATTAGTACTGAACACTAGGTCATTAGTACACTCACGTGGTCAACAGCATAGTTTTAAATGTCTGGTCGATTAAAATGTAAAAGTTATATCTTTACATTGTATGGGAGAAAATCAAATACAGTAGTGAATTGGTTAGAATCTATAAAAATCATATTAGGAAGTACTTGACTTACCAGAATGTGCTGTCAGGTAAAGAGCTACAGCAGCGTTCAGTTTTCCGATTTTGTCAGCTGCTGCCCGCTCTCTCTCCTCGACTTCGTCCTTGCTCAGAGCAGGTCCTTTGTACGTCTGATAAAAATATCATTTTCAATCTCCTCAACCCTAATCCTATTTATCATTTAAAAATGAAACTTATTTTGAAAGTTTTTTTTCATATTTATATTTGGCAGCTAACGTTTTAGATGGTCAACGCAAATATCGAGTAGGTAGTATTACATATTCAATATTACATTGTAGTAGACATTGTAGTAGTATTTGGTGACAATTTCAATGATTTCAAGAGATGATGTCCTCTTTGTTAGAACTGTCAAGGGAGTTTTAGTAGCATCTCAGGATTATTGTTCCGAGGTATATTATAATCGTATGTTGATTTGTTTTTAAGTATAATTTTAACTCAATTCTTTTTGTTAAGATAATGCTATAAGAAAATATGGCACAATTTGTGTGCAAGATCAGATATTACATACTTATTTAATCTGAAAAAATATATTCCAAATTAAAAGGAGGCATCAGATACTTACAACAGTCGGTCCAACAGTTTTCTGTCAAGAAACTAATTTAAAGCGTCATCTGTTCGAGATTGATGAAATTTACAAATAACATCAATAATCAACATTGACAATGAAACAATTAGTAATAAAAAATACTAACTCCATAAACCGAAAGATAATTTATCCTATCTGACAAGTTAGATCAAACTATACATAAATACCAACGTTTCATGAAGAGCGGTTGAGGGTTTTTTGGAGTATTACGGACAAACATAATGACACTAGATTTTTATAAATTTAAATTTTGTGAGAGTGTTGTGAACGTGTCAATAAAGTAATAAATAAATAATCTATACCTGATAGATATCTCTGTCTACATCATCGAGTACGTGCAGCGCGGTGCTCGCGGCTGCTATGAACGACGCACGACGGAGACTCGAATCTATCCTCTCGTCTTCTATGAAGCTTTTACGAGAACGCTGAAAATACCACTTCATCATTCCTACAACATCCCTATTTTATGACTAAATAATAACAGCTCAACGTGAGTTCTCTAAAGAACACTTACTACTTTAGATTAACAAACTATCGTGAGATACTCATGTATTTGAAAAGCAATCTTTTCCAGGGTTAGTGCACCCAAAAATACCATACCAAATACTTACTTATTTGTTACTAATAGACGAGTAACATATTAGCTGAAATGTCTATATCACAAACAGTGTCGAAATATTTGGATTTATTGTTACTATTTTATTGTTTAATAAGATTGAGAATGAGTATGTCGGAGGAAATTTGGAAATGGCAACAATGATAGAGAGGTTGAGGAGTAATAAGCATGGTATGAGCATATCATGAGGAGAGATGAAATCCATGTAGCTAGGAATATTTTAAGTGGTAGATGGATATGGAGGTAGAGGAAGACAGAAAAAGGTGATATGTGTAAAAGCTGTGGATACGGAGATGACATTTGCCAGGGGAGAGTGGAATAGGAAAACTTGTTGTGCCTACCCTACTTAGGTGGGATACGGGAAAGACGATAATGACATTGTATAGAGCCGATCCCCAGACATGGTTAATTTTGCGTTTCAATCACTGAAAATATTCTACAATTAAATGACAAAATATGAGACTGTAAGAAAATGTTTATTAGCCAAATACTAACATTAAGAAGATCGCTTCTTCTCTTAGTCCTCGGGTCCATGGAGAAGTACATCTGTGTCGTGAGATCCGCTATATTTTTCGCAGCGTTTTCAGCGTCATGCGCTTTCTGAATTAATGTTTTCATGTTAATACCATTTCGTAGCCGACAAAAATGTTATCCAACATATTATATAGAGATGTAGACAGTTCAAGTTGCATTTAAAAATGAGCAAAATTCAATTATAATCGCTTATATTACATGCTTAAATTTTTTATGATTTCCAGTTTTTGTACACCGAGAATGACGTTCAGATGTTGCCGTTTAGTTTACCGTTTTTAAGTTTTTTTTTACGATCTGCAAATTTTACATATAAACAATTGGAAATTTTTGAAAAATAACGTAAACTATTTGAAACAGTGAAAATTAGATTTAGCTTATTTTTAAATGCAATCTACACACTTTTAAAGATACTTTTAATGTATACCAATATGCTTACTCTATGTATAAACAGTATTTCATAATTTTATTTTCATATAAGATATAATATTGTTATTATCTTTAGATATGTGTATTAAAATGTGTTTGTCATTTTGTTGGATTGCCGACAAACAATTAACAAGACTATTTTCCTTCACTATGAAATATATAAAAGTATAAAAGGGACACTGTTTGGGAAGCTATGGCATCACGTAATATTGTTTCATTTTCTGTTCACGTGAATGGATTATTATATTGTTAATTATAAGAGATATATAACAGAACAGACAGAAAAATTATGACGTCTTTATTATTTAATTGCCTTTTCTACTAACATCAATCAAAAATTAACAATAATGGAGACTGGAATGGACTGTTTAAGTACTCAAACATTAAATACGATTGTGATTATAATTACGGAATATCTGATAATCCAAATTAGAATATCGTGACCAGTTATTACACATGGTTGGTATTGTTGATCCATTATAAACGAATAGTAACTTAGTATAGATCAATAGATACCAGTCAATATTAGGTCATTAGTACCAAGCACCAAGTCAATAGTATCATTGTGTTGTTTATAATATAATTTTAATAATCACACCGACTTATCTTTTAAATACGTAAATTAAAGACATACATATAAAACTGAAATGAGTTATATTTCTTTATTATCTACAAACGATGTTTCATTACAGCTCCGAGTACTAGTAGCCATGATAGTATCACTGATATTATATTTTAAACAAGAAAGAACCATGCTCGTGCTGTTACCTCCTGTTGTACAGTCTAGTAAAGGTGTTCCACCTCAGTACAAAAAAGAAAACATTTATATAACAATCTCCAACAGAATATCAAAACTATAGCATGTAGTGTAAATAACAACTTACAACATTTCCAGTAGCGGTAGAATCTGTTAACGTTTTGACGTATTCAGAGAGATCCTGAAGATCATTCAACAGCTTCTGCTTCGCTTCATCCGTTGATTGCTTCTCTGCGGTCTTCGTTATACCTGAGTAATATATAAAACCATAATGAGACCTTCTGTTCAAATTATCGCCTTTTTAACGCGATTAAGAAAGTTTACTTTAAGAGATGCTTTCATAGCTCGTAACTCCTATTGTTAGGGCATTAATAAACCTTAGAGAAGCATCGACACAATTTTTATTTTACTTTGATATTTTTGCATTCGACTTTTATTATGATAATCTAACAAGGTCGAATGGATCTTAGAAACCCTTATTGACTGGATACAGAAATCCCTAGCGGTTGAGATATATAAATTCAAATATGTAAACAAGATCCGGTAAATAATGAACAGCACTATTTAATGGTGCACAAACGACTTAACATCTATGTAAAATTGAAGCATAGTATTCTTATGCTGTCGGTATGGTTTTGACAATAACGAGTACCTTTTGCCCACTATTACGGTCTCGTTAAGTTCCATTTGATCTATCTTTGAGGAAGAGTACTTTCTTCTGGAATTAAAGGTACCCTAAGTTCTAATTAGTTCTCCTGGCGATGTCTGTGCAAAGTTTCATGGTGTTCAGTTGAGTAGTTAAGGTGTGCCAAACAAAAATAAATCAAATAGACAAACCAATTCGCATTCGCATTTATAATGTTAGTCAGGCTTACGATATAAATGCTCGAACCTTTCATCCAAACACTAGTGAAATCAAAATGTTTATGCCAGGATTTCTGTCTTTAGTGTTTTAGTATTTGCATAGCAACATGATAACCTCGACTATAAGATTGACAAGGAACCTCGTCTGCTGCTTAACATACTTCAACCTTACCTTTTATAGAACGATATAATGACGTCACCGTACTCCATGGTAACTAATTTGCAATAGAAAAACGAAGATGACCACAACACAATCCAACGTTGTCATCTTGTTACTCTACTCGATTATTGGGCATTGGTTTAAATGAGCAAGTATTTCGTGTCATCCAATCAGACATATTTATTAACGTGAATTGAATACTTACCGTCGTTCAACACTGGCATAATTTCTCTGTTTATAGTATCGACAGTTCTTTGTACTTCTCTTATATTCTGTTCATTAGGATCTGAAATACAGATTTTACTTTTAGTATATTCAAGGAAATATTATCATTGAGTGTGCGTCACCATATATGTAAAATGTATCTTAAAAAGCATTGCAGTTTATCAAGGTTGAAATACTTCTCTATGGTGTGAGCATATATGGAGAGCTATGGCCATGCAGTGGATTTCTTAAAGGCTGCTGATAATGGTGATGATGCATTTAAATAGCACTTGTCTACAATCATACTTATCAGAAAGATTAAATCTTCATAATGTTGTTTCAAATAATGATACTAGTATAGCATCAGACAAGATGAGGTTAAATTTCTAATAAATGGGAAAAAAATACAGGAGATATAGCTTACCCGTGAGTAGAGTGACTATGCTAACAGACATCGTGTTCAAACGATTCAACCGTCTCACGCAGTCCATCGGCATGTCGGTTCGCATCGGTACTTCACCTTTCTGGAATTCAACATTTTATTTTACAGATTCAACGTCAAGAACTGTTCCCATGTTCCTGTTTATACTTCGTGATGTGATGAATAACACTTACCACGGCTTGTTGCTGTTTGTTGACCTGATCAGCCACCACGATCTGGTGCACGTTCATTATTTGGGCTCCCCCCTCTACCACGCGCTCTGTGACACAAATTTCGTTATAGGATTTTTTAATACATTATAGGCTATAGCGTTTGATCACAACCTCATCTGATATTAAATGACCATGTGGTCTCTAAGATGGTAAACACACTAAATCTAAAGAGCGCTGGCTCTTAAGTGCAGTTGTCAGAACATACCAAAGGTACATACATTCTCAACTCAACGATTGTACGCAGTTAGGCAAACTTGGAAAAGCCCTACCACAAATATCTATCAGACAGTCTCTTTACATCATTGCTGGGTTTTTAACTTACATCCTTATATTGAGTCCACTACAAACTATACTATATAACCATATAACCATGTCTAACCATATACCGAAAGTGGTATATGTTATAGTAACATTATTATGACTCTTTTCAGTCTGTCGCATTTCAAAATCACAATGATAACCAGCACTGTAGTATAGATCTCTAGATCGTGGCCATAATTTCTGGATTGCATTGTACTCACCATCTACTATAATTGTCCTCTTTTTATCACGTCACAAGAAGACAAAATTATTATGAAATATAGAGATGATCTCTAAAAGGTTTATAAATTCCATGAAACTGGTTTTAGATCGATTTGTGTATCCAAACACTTAATACAATAACTGAGTCTTCATCCTTGTTAATTCTTGTCTACACATTGCTACTTCTTCCAAATACCTGTATATCATCGATTTTATAAGCTATAATATCTTTGACATACCTGGGTTTTTGGGCATCACATGCTGAGCTTCGATGAAACACTCAGACATCAGCTTTTGTGGATTGTTCGAGACCATCTGAATCACGTTTCCTCTATAATGAGTTCAAGAAATGTAGATACATTGAATATACGAACGATTATTTGGTGTTTGAAATCAAACTTTATCGATTTTTCCTACTCTCTATAACTATAACAAGCATGCAAATACATATATCGAAATAATACATAGAAACTTTCCAATGGAAATTCTCTAAATGTCAAGGAAAATCATATAAAAATCAGTTGGGCAGTTTAGATGAAGAAAGGAAACACACAGGAAACAGACACAATAAGCCATGTTCTTTTATAATATTTATTACAATTACAGTTGAATGTCCCAACTTTCGCTAAAATCGATTTTCTAGTAAATGTAAAGGATTGAATAAATTTTATAACATTGTATCACTTCCGGATAATATATCACAGAGAAATCTGTGAATAAAATAGCGTAACAGTATTTCCCTCCCAAAAGATTATTTAAGAAGGAGTCTAATAAACAATATATAGAGCGTATTGTAATAAATAAGAAGATAAATCAAGAACACTCATCTCTTTAGTTCTTCGTCGTTTTAGGATAAAATTAAGATATTCACCTGGATGCTTCCACGTTATCCTGGTAGATGATGATCCCTTCATTTCCAGTATTGGTATCCTTCGCTAACATTCTCTTTCGTATGATGTCGATGTAGCCTTCTAATATATCTCGGATGCGGTGCGCGTCTCGAGTCTTTACACTATACTCTTTCTCACTAAAGCAAAAATATTTATCTTCTATCCTTTCTTATCCTTCTATAACTTATATGAATTTTTGATCTGATCTAATGCATGTATTTCCAAAGGGGAAAATTTACTAACAATAATAGATAAAACAAATAATGTAAAAGCCCTTCTAATATTACTAATGAGACAGTCCTATAAGCATCAACAATTTGTGTACAGACACCATATCACTATAGATCAGTGTTTCCCAACCTTTTTTAGTCCATGTGCCCCACCTTAACATTTCTAAAATCTCTACCCCCCCCCCCCATACATAATTTTTAACCTTTAAAGATTGTTTTGTTCCCTTAAGACAAATAAATGATAAGTTTTAGGAGAAATCACTATGAACTTGTTATCAAAACATAATAAGTAAAATTTCAAAACATATAATGAAAAAGTTACTTGACTTGACGGCTCTAATTAACTACTAGATATTTTGGTAACATCAAACGAAATTATACCTAATAATAGTTTTTTTTTTTTTTTAAGAATCTGCCTTTTTCGTTAAATTTATCACCGATATCTAGCATTGCATTTAAATAACCCAAAGCGAAAGGTTTAGAGTCGTGTCGAGTCCATTTTTAAATTGCCTCCATTAACTATCAAACTGCCCCCTTATGGGCCCCACGTTGGGAAACACTGCTATAGACTATTCCCTTGTTTTTTTTTTTAAGTTTTATTTTGAGCAACCAATCGTCTAGTAGATTTTTACTGCCAATGTCGAATAGGTAATGATATTACAAGTTTTTTGCGATCATTTCAATGAACTTACAAGATGGTGGCGGTCTTGTTAAAACTTTCCATAGAGTTTTGTGGTAAATCATGATCTATGCTCTGTGGTATTATTTCCTATTTACTTCACTTGTGCACAATAAACAAACTATATTACGTAAAACAACACCAATACTATAAAATATAGAGCCAACACAAGATTATGAATAAAATACAAAATACACTACATAACATTTCAAGATCCCGACCAAAATCTCTTCGGCGGGATTACTACTATCATAAATATGAACCCGACACATTGACTTAGTTTTACTTTATCACGTTTTGAGATTAGCCAGTGTATATTGAACTGCTTAGAATTGATCCAATAGAGTTTGCCTGATTAAAGATATCATCAGCTGTCTATAAGGCAGCGACAGGATTTTAAAATTGCATTTATTACCAACCTATAGTCACCAAAGTTTAGGGTGAAAGTTTCCGACTTCCCAGCCTGATACGTCTTAACGTGGGTGAGAGGCCAAACCTGCAGGATTTCCTTTGTTACCTCATCCAGTCTGAGGATCGACTCGGAATTGATGCCGAGCAGACGAGGCACAAGTTTCTTCTTACCTTTTTGTTTCTCCTAAAGTTGGAGAAGAATATTATCGACCATAAGATTAATGTCATGATCGATAAACTATTCAGGCAGTAACTTAGACATTTGACGACTACGAAAAATATTTAAATTTGAACTGTGCTGTATTCTCTTCATCAATGTCAAATCATTCGTATTAAAGCAGAGAAATAAATCAATATATCGTAACTTTAACATTCTATTATCTTTAATGTCCGCCCGGCCCACTAGTATACCTCTAATTTTTCTGTACATTTGAACGTGACTGAACTCCTCCCAAGCGGCTGGACAGATTTTGATGAAATTGTTTGTATGTGTTAAGGTGGATTAAAGAAAGGTCTAGATTTACAATTGGAGCCGGTAGATGGCGCTGCGATGGAATTTGTGATTGTTTTCTTTATTATCAAGGCAGACTAATAAACAATGGGCCGACTAGTTATTACATATTACTTTGTAATACTATGTATTACCTAATGTAACAAAACGTTAAGTAAAATCTGGTCAATGAATACGTCTATTAGTTAAAATATAATCATGTAAATTGATTCAGTGATTTTTAAATTATAAGCAGATAAATCGATTATGAGATATAAGAGTTGTGTTATATATTATACTATAATGTATTGTAAAATATCTATAATAGGTATAAACTGATTTCACTTTTAAATTCACTTATAAAAGTAATCGTACCTTGACAAGGAAGAAAGTGACACCGTAAGTTGGTAGATCCCGAGCAGTTTTGATGTAAAGAGATTTCGCCTCCAACTGATTGACACCAAAGTGTTTCTTATGTGCTTTTAATATCTTCTTCTCTATTCCCCATGACTTTGCGTACTGCTCTGGAAGGTACTCGCTGAGACTGGAAAAAAAAAATACTGTACAAAATTTGTACATAATTAAAATTATAACTCTAAAAATTAGGCAATTTAATTGAAGAATCGCAGTTGTTGGCTATTATGTTTTCTATTTCACCTTCCAATGCTGTTTTTTATATATCATATAGGAGGCAAACGAACAGACGGGTCGCCTGTTGTTAAGCGGTCACCGCCATCCATAGACACTAGCATCCCAAGAGGAGTCGCATGCGTTGCCAACCTGTGTTTGAGGGAGTGGAGAGAAAGAGAGAGGGTTTAGAAGAAGGGGGAAGGGAGAGAAGAGGGGAAAAGGAGAGGAGAGGGAAGGGGAGATGGGTCTCCGACGCTCTCACTGACCGAATGAAACGCAACAATGCAAGCACTGTTACTTCACGTCGGTTTTCTGTGAGAGGGTGGTGCTACTCCGGACGAGCCGACCCACTCATGCTGAAACCAATAATAGCTTCAGCGTGGCTCTACCACCTACAAAAAGCAGAACCTATTTATTTTAGTAGCCTCTTCTCTCTCTTTACCAGAAAGAAGATCATTACTAACTTATGCAAAGGAGTTTTTGGCGGAATTTAGGCTGTCATATAGTGGATTTTATATTTTATTCATAATCTTGTGTTATTTGACTCTATATTGTGTAAATTTGGTGGTGTTTTACGTAATATAGTCAGTTTATTGTGCATAAGTGAACTGAATGGAAAATAATACCACGGAGCATGAAATTCTGATATGCCACAAAATCTCCCTGGAGGGTTATAAACAAGGGATCCACCATCTTGTTACAATATTGATTCATCCGATGCTTAATATTGAAATGATTGCACGACGATTGTGATAATCGGAAAGATTTATTGCCAAATATAAAGTAAAAAAAATGCAAAACTAAGAATATCTGTTTCTTTTAAAATGTTCACCATCAATATCAATATACTCCCCCACCCGATACGCTCAGGTGTGCCACAGGGCTCCATACTCGCGCCCACGCTCTTCAATCTGTTCATCAGTGACCTACCTCGGTCTCGGGGGTTCGAGGTAGGTTGTTACGCTGACGATACCGTTATTTATACTTCCGGCTGGCGGTCGGATTTTCTTAGGAAGCGCATCGAAAAAGCCGTTCATACTCTCGGTGAATGGTTTCGTCGATGGCGCATAGAAGTTAATCCCGATAAGAGTGCCGCAATACTCTTCGATCCCACGAAACGCGTTAATAAATTTGAGCCCATCAGGCTATACGGAATCGATATCCCTTGGGTCGAAGAGGTCAAATATCTCGGTGTTACATTAGATAGACATTTAAATTTCAATTCACATACAGAGTGCGAAACAAAGCCGCTATGGTCTTGGGTCGCCTCCATCCGTTGCTTTGTCATAAGAGTAAAATGTCCCTCAGACACAAGCTCACTTTGTATAAGACGTGTATCCGTCCCGTGATGACATATAGCTGCCCCGTTTTTGCGCATATGTCCAAAGATAACTTTCATAAGCTGCAGGTTCTCCAAAATCGTGTTTTACGTAAAGTGACCGGTGCTTCGTGGTACATTCGGAGAGTCGATCTCCATAGAGACCTAGAGATCCCTTCTATCTGGGCGTACGTAAAATCACTTGCGATTAGTTATTTTGAAAAAGCTGCGAATCATCCCAATCCGTTAGTGGTATCCGCTGCAAACTATGAACCCGTACCTAACGCTGCGCGTTATAAAAGACGTCCGCAATGCATTTTTACCGACCCTCCTGATTTAATCACGTCAGCGAACGATCAGTACCAGCCTGTCCCTCGAAACAGAGCGTGCTCACGCCCACGCCCGCGTAACCACAGATCACGCCGCCGTGGTCTGGGGGTTAATTTCGCTCCCGCACACCCGATTAGACACGGCAGTGGCTCAAGCCTAGGTTCGATCCCTCGGTAGGGAGCCCTTGAGTGCGTTGCTTGCGCGATACGGTAACACACAAATATACATCACTGCTACAACACTACACGATCACCCCCACACACGTGCACGCCTACACGCTTATACATGAAAGTGGAAGGGTTTACTTTTTTCCCTCATCGAACTGAAAAACTTTTAATTTTCCGATAATAAATATATGGAAGAGTTGTTGAGGCGTGTATGTTTGGTATACATATAGGTTTCAACAACTCATACATATATGAATAGTTAGCTAGGTTAGCTAAGATAGGTCGCGATTTTGCATGCAACAGGCA
Organism: Antheraea mylitta; assembly: GCA_014332785.1. NCBI lineage: Eukaryota > Metazoa > Arthropoda > Insecta > Lepidoptera > Saturniidae > Antheraea > Antheraea mylitta. Next base: position 991,743 of record JACEII010000112.1, read on the forward strand.
ACAGCCAAGCCGAGGTGTGCCGTGCACCCTTGAGCTGGTTGCCAAATTAGAATCGGCTGAGTGCCTTAAGCGCTCGCCTTAGTAGTCCGGTGAAGCTGTTAAGACCTTGCTGGGTCAATAGCGTAGACATTTCGAAAAAAAATATATATATATATATATCAATATACTAACTTTTCTATAAATCCTGGTTTATGTTTGTCCTCTTGGAAATCGTCGAAATGGATCTGACACTGGATCCCTGCAAACTCCGCGGCTGAAATTATAGTTGTATCAGACTAAGTTGCGGGAATAAAACATTGTAGGACGCGGTAGAGTCATCGCACTGCTACTTTTACATAAGGTTTTTTAACACGTTCACGCCGGCGCGTACCACCGGTGGCCCCACTAGACTGTCTTTTCTAGCGGCGCGTACCACCGGTAGTCTAGTGCGGGCCACGGGTGGTACGCGCCGGCGTGAACGTGTTAATGAGAAATGAAAGACGTGACTCCGACTATGTACACTTGTAAACTCTCTGACAACTAATTTACGAATCCCTTTTAACCGACTTGAAAACGTAGGAAGGTTTTAATTTTACAAACCTCACTCTTTTACCAATTTAAGCTTTTAGTCTATCTTTTATATATCTATACATATAATAAGAACGTAGATCTTACATGGCTGTACTTTTAGATTTATGAAAAAAAAATTGCTGCAGACGTCTAGGAATCTATACTAATATTATAAAGAGGTAAAGTTTGTGAGTTTGTGACGTTGTAGGGGGTAGTCTCAGAAACTACTGGTCCGATTAAATAAAATTCTTTAAGTGTTATATAGCTTATTTATCGAGAATAGTTATACGCTATATATCATCACGCTAAGACCAATAGGAGCGGAGCACCAATGAAGAATGTTTGAAAATCGGGGTTTTTTTCCTCTTGAGAGCTTCCATTGTGCTAGTGTTAGCCAAAAGTAACAATTCCACGCGAACAAAGTCGCGGGCAGGGGCTAATAAATAATAAAGTACATGTCTATCATTTTTAGAAATGTCTGTCTATTTGTTTATTTGAACACGCATCACTGCTAAAGTACTGTGTTTAAGATAAAACGTTCCTAAGAAAATCATAACGCATATCGTCAAGTAACATTTAGTCTTGGTTTCATTAGAATCGGTTTAACTCAATCAAAAATTATTGTAATTTTTAAGAAGACGCGGTGACGACAAGAGAAAACTAGATAAGAAGAATGGACGTAGTACATTCAGATGGTTTAATTAATCACTGTTTTTTATATTAGGTTCTACGCGGACAGAGTCGCGGGCACAGTTAGTATTACCTAAAACTCGCGACATATTTTCAAATAAAAGAAATAAATTCAAAATGGCGATATAAACATACTATTCCTTGTTTTAAATTGTTTGCTTTCTCTTTCTATTAATATTGGCTTCTCATATTGTCGTTGTATACGTTCAATCTATATTCAGTTTTATTTGTTTAAAATTGAATGTCGGAGCTAGTCGCGCCATGGTTAACGATGACAGAAATTAAATATAATTACGTTTTTTCAAGGGAAAACTTCTTTAGGCGCGTTGAATGGTATTTTTTAACAGGAAATGAAATTATAATTTCGCGTAATAACATGCTCGTAAGCGTGACCGGCCATATTGTGGCTGCGCAGGTTAGGTCAGACTAGCGTCGCATGGTATAGACTATAGAGGATCGTGTTCATGTAATATTGATATTTGTAACTAATCATAGATTTCATTGAATAATTTTTTATTATTTATACTTTATATGTTAATCATTTTATTATACAAATTACGAAATTCAAATTATTCACATTGTAATTAATATACAGATTCAAAACAGAACAGTTATTCTAACGTTTTGAGTTTTCACTTGTCAGCAATTATTTAGCGAATGCAGCCTCAACTTCAGTATGTTGAATTATAAATAATATATAAATAAAGAATTATAAATAACAACAATATGTAAATAAAGTAACATGTTTCCTTAACACACAAAATACAAGTGTTTATTTATAAATGTTAAAGTGATAAATTGTAGATATAGAATATTTACAAGCGATTTAATTAATTTCGTCATTGTTTTAAGTTGACTTTTATTTGATATTTTTTTTAATAGAATAGAGTATGTTTAAATTTAAAGATTCATTTACCACAGAATGTGATTTTACTCTTAATGTATATGTTAAAACATTATATACGTACGATTATAACATGAATCCAAACCTTTACCTCTTGGCTTATACTAACCCTAGGGAAATGAATTCGTTAATGACATAAATGAAAAGTTATTACCAATTATTACTATTAATCTACAAGTAAAATAAAACAAAATTACTTTTATTAAGGTTTTATTACATTTCTTTGGGAATCTTAATTAAATAAAATTTATTAATTTAGTTTAACGTTCATATAATTGAATAACAGTTAAATATTATTCAACCTCTGCAATATACCTAGAACTGTATATGCACACTTAAATTCGGCGTGATTTTATTCAAGAAGGCAGTAAGTCAAAGCAAATCCCCAAAGTTCAACTTATTCTGAAGTCCGCCCCAGAGTATCAATCACCAATTAATTTTGACCCGTAACGGCGGAAACCAATAATTACCTATTGGTTATACTAGCATCACTACTTCCAGGTTGATTGTCCTTATTCACAATCTGTTGCAGTTCGTAGTCCTGAACCACCTGGAAGATTTTACTCTTCGCCTGGTTCAAATAATACGGACTGAATTTCCTTAAAGTGGAACCTATCGTCAATAGGAACACGTCCAACGGATCAGCAGGGTTTAACTCCTGGAATACTGTCTCATTGAATTCCCTGCTGGACTCCTCTGAACGTTTCTTGAAACCCAAGTTAGGTTTAGTCTCCTCGAAGTCCACATTTGAATCGACGAATACTTCAGACGGCATATCTACTTCGCAGTCACCGTCCTGATAAAAATCCGAATAGTCCTCGTTGCTTGTTGTGATTTCTTTGAAGTACGGAATCATGAACGACATCTCCTCCTCGTATTTATATTTGTACTGGCGTTTTCCATCGTTGGGCTTCAGGTGCCTCATTCTGATCTTCCTGCGCATCATGTCTCTCATGTTGACCCATCGCGCCTTGCATGAGAGTGCTGCAAAAATTATACCATTAAAAACATTAACAACAATTTTAATCAATGTAATACCTGGTTTTCTAAATACTATTCATTATGTAGGCATATAGTAAAAAAAATATTCATAATGTACTAGGTTAAGCCAAAATAACCACGCCAGTTTACCGCATCTAACCAAAAATCAAAATTTTTCAAACATAAATATTTCCATAAATTTATTTATATAAATACACGCGAATTCAGATATACTCTTTTACGTATTTATTCCTTTAATGAGACTTAAAATTATTGACCTTTGGAAAATATGCAACCAATAGGTATAATGTCTATTTAGATTTACTAAATTACCTAAGAGTGTTGAATACATCATAATTATTATTATACGATTTAAAAATTATACACATTTAATCTATCCACTTATTGTTATGAGTCCATAAAATATATGAATAATATAATCTATATATATAAAATATATTATTGACTACATTTAAGCGATAAACTATAGTATTATAACTTGGACTTCAACATGTATGTCATAAGATCTAAAACTGTGTGACAAAATTAAACCAAGAACTTACCTGGTCGGTTCAACTCATCGCCGATCTTCTGCCAAACGACTTCCCTCGCGTCGAAGTTTAAATAATTCGAATGGCCTGTGTTGTATAGAATAGGGTTTTCTTTAACTAATTTAAGGAGCTTCAAATCGAAATACTTGTTGAACTGCGGTAGAGGCATGTCGGCCGCTTCACGGACGCGTCACGTGCTGACTGGTCGGGGAACGCGCCGGCGTCGGAACGGCAACGTCGCGCCCGACGCGACGTGGTCACGTGAAATGCACGTTAAATCGGTATTTATACTGATAAAATTGTTTTCGTCAAACCTGAACAATTTTATACTAAAAATATTTTGCACGCTAAACGACGTCGGGAGCTATGCGTTATTACACAGTATATACACAATTTGAAATCTATATTGACAAGCAGTAAATATTTAATAACACTTTAAAAAATTTAGTATTCAGGCGCTCTCACTGACCGAACGAAACGCAACAATGCAAACACTGTTACTTCCCGTCGGTTTTCTATGACAGTGTGGTAGTACCCCGGACAAGCCGACCCATTCATGCTGAAACCAGTAATAATTTCAGCGTGGCTCTACCACCTAGTAGCGTGGTTCTACCAGGTATATATTACTTTACATATATTTATTATTATACCATACGCACATTCTCTTATAAGCATATGGTTGTAGCCTAACTCTTATAACGACAAATATCAGTCATAAATCCTTGTCCATATACGGAATTATTTTTACATTTTTCTATAATAAGCATTTAAATATAAAATTGTTATTCCCTGTATGTATTATTTATATCATTAATTATAGTTTTTGTATATTTATCTATTAGAAATTTCTAACATAGATGAGTTCGAGGTTTACCATTCTTTAAAATATAAGAACATAATATCTGCCAATGTAACGCACACAACGGTCACGTGACGTCACCGATCGTAGATGTTATACTCCGGACTTTTATGATAACTTTTTTTTCTCGAACTGACTCTGCTATTTACCCAGTAAGGGCGTAACAGCTTCACCGGACTACTAAGGCGAGCGCTTAGGGCACTCAGCCGAATTTATTTGACAACCAGCTCAAGGGTGCACGGCAAACCTCGGCTTGGGCTGTTGCCTGATACGTGCAATTCGCGACCTATCTGAGCTGACCTAAGCTAACTATTTATGCATGTAAGAGTTGTTGGAACATATATGTGTACCAAGCATACATACTTCAACAACTCTTATATATATTTTGTTTCAGATAATTTTCTAAACTATTTCAGTTCGATGAGGGAAAGAAACAAAACCCTTCCACTATCATGTGTAAACGTGTATGCGTGCACGTGTGTGGGGGTGATATGTGTAATGTTGTTGCAGTGATGTAAGATTTTGTGTCAGTGTATCGCGCGAACAGCGCACTCAAGGGCTCCACGCCGAGGGAACGGACCTAGGCTTGAGCCGCTGCCGAGGCGGGCCTAATCTGGAAAACTCTATGATAACGTAGCTAGGTATATTATAAAGATACTATTGTCGAATGGAGTTATGCTTTATTATTAAATGGACCAATAGCAAGCTTATAAAATTTTGCAAGCGATGTTCAACAATAAAGTCAAATAAAATTAATTGCAATCTATAACTTTTCCCTGTTTAGAGTGACGCATTTGTAGGTAATAATGTAAATGAGAATTAAAACGATACTATTCCAAAGCAGTGTTGCCGTTTAAGAAATAAAAAAGTCTCCAGATGTCATTTCAAAAGTCGCTAGATTTTGAAAAATATATAATTAAAAAATCCGTCAGGAGTCGCTAAATGTTTCATAATATATTATGGTAAAAAATGTGGTGAAAATACTGTATTGCGAATATTTCACTGAGATTTAACGAACGAACGAGCTTTAGTTGGATTAGTTACAACAACTAACTAAACGTTATAACTCTTCTTGCTGTTTTCATTCTGGTCGACCCCGAGATCGAACGTCATTCTGGTAGGGAAAATCCAAAAATCAGTAATTCATGTTGTTATTACTAATTACAATTAAATTAGGACCAAAATTCTTAAATATTTTAAATATTCAATTAGTCACTAGAAGTCACTATTTTTTTTTTAAGTCGCTAGATTGAAAAAGTCGTTAAACATGTCCAAAATCCGCTAGATCTAGCGACAAAATCGCTAAAACGGCAACAGTGTATCAAAGACAACAGAGAAGCGGCAACGTTCAATATACATTTTCAGGAGTTTTGCCGGGATCTTGAAATATCATGTAGTAGAATTTACATTTTATTCACAACCTTGTGGTATTTTTGATCCATATTTTTTGTAATATTAGTGGTGTTTACGTAAAATAGTTGTGTTTTTATGGACAAGTGATATAAATGGTAATTAATAGCACGGACTATGGCTTCTGACTTGCCACAAAACTCCCTGGAAAGTTCTAACAAGACAATCACCACATTGTTAATGCACAATGCTCAACACAATGATCGCAAAAATCTTGAAATATCATTCCCTACTCGATAATGGTAGTAATGATCTACGCAAATTGGTTGCCAAAAATAAAACCATAAACAAACTTATGAATTAAAATTTATCTGAATCTAATATCAGTGATATAATTTGTTTATTACGTGGTAATTGTTAAATTACAGTTACAATGACACCATATCGAAAATAACTTTATTAATGCATAGTATGAATCAGAGTATTATTAGAATTAGTATAAAATATGTCACCAAAACCTGGGTACCGAGTGTGACTTAATACCTCGTTGTCTCTGGAATGTAAGTTTTATTACAGAGAACAATTTCATGAATATCGTGAGATAATGAATATTTAATACGATTTCGTTTGTGTTAGTGTAATTATAGTGAAAAGATAAAGTACAACAAATATTTATTGCTACTACTAGTTACGTATAGACACAATGTTGTTGCATTTATGATGTGGGGAGACTTGAACAGTTATGAATTATAAGGAATATGATACTTTGGTATATTTTTAGAGAAATTATTCACTTTAATAAATTATTGCCTAAGGGTAATAATATTCGCTATAATTACTACTACTAATTAACCCATAAAACAACTATTAGATATAACAATTACTAATATTTTCCTGCAACAATATCTATAAGGAGTATGTACTCACTTTGTTCTTTACTTCAGTATATTAGATTATCATCACATAAAAAAGTGTGTGCGTATCCGTCACAGGCGATTGAAGTAAAACTTTTTGATTATTTTTGATTTTATCAATAAAGAGTTTATAAACAAATCAATCAAAAATGATTGAAATTTAATAAAAAATATTAAATTGAATAATAATAAAAATTATATAATAGAATTAATTATATATAATCATACTGCTAACTGGTTTTAACGTAAGTAATTAACAAATTAAATCAAAATTTCATTATCTGTAGTGCCGTCTATCACGTAAATAGGAACTTAATTTACACAAGATATATTATTAGCAACTCTTTGTTATAAAGTAAATATAATATAAAAAAGGACGTACAGATTACTATGATAAGTAACGAATTAAATTATTTTATGATTTAAATAAAGTTTAGGCTATGTTTAATTATTATCTAACCGGATGGTATAGAAACGTGACGCCATATTGCCGTAACGTACTTCCGTTGCATTGTCGTCCAGTTATCTCCAAGCGCACCTAAAGATATTTTACTTAAAAAAAATGTCTAATGCTTGCTGGCATTAATCTCAGAAAAGTCTAAAGGAACTTTTACAAAACTTACAGATATTTTTAGTACGGCTTAAAGTATTTTATTCTACATATTATTATACTTTGTCATAAGGATTTGAGACTAAATAGTAATAATCAACAAATTAAGGGTGTGTGCTAAAATAGATACAGATATTTATCTAGCCCCTCGATTACACCTACGTTTTGTATTATTTAGTACTAGCTGATACCTGAGTCGTTTATCTTTCCAGTATATTTGATTTCCAACGAAAAAAGAATAAAGATGTTTGTCTGTTTGGCCCACTTCTTCACGGCAAGAAAACATATGTGTCTGAAAGTGTAGTGCTTAGAAAAATCGATAGCTTCTTAAAACTTTTATTAACTTCTAGCCTCTGCCCGCGACTTCGTCCGCGTGGAATAGTTACTTTGGGCTAACGCTAACACGCAGCGGAAACTCTGGAGAAGAAAAAACCCTGATTTTGAAACATTCTGCATTGGTGCTCCGCTCCTATTGGTCTTAGCGTGATGATATATAGCCTATAACCATTATCGATAATTGTACTATATGACACTAAAAGAATTTTTCAAATCGGACCAGTAGTTCCCGAGATTACCCCCTACACCGTCACAAACTCACAAACTTACCTCTATACCTATACCTCTTTATAATATTAGAATAGATATATATTTATATAAAAAAAATTCTACGCTCATTATTATAACACTAAATTTATTAAATACACATATAAATATTATAAAGCAATAGCAATTTGTGGTAGAAACAATAGTTATTATATTATTCTAAATATATCTAATCATTCTATATATTAGTAGTATTATTAATACTACGAATCTTGAAGTATTCTTTAATCAAATAAAAATGAAATTATAATTATGTGATAAAGATCTCATTTTCACATCTGTTGTCTATGATTCTGAAGGTCTACAATTCACACCTTTGTACAGAGTATAATATGTTGATTACAGTTGTGACGGCGACGATCGATTCAAATATCCTACTACAAAAATTCACTCAATTCTCGAACAAATTTCTATAAATCTGTCTTTTCTGATCCGATAGAATTGAGTCGACGTTCAATTTAGTGGATATATTAAAAACTATACAGATTAAAGAGTTAGTAGTTAATTCTTATAAAAATCTATTCATTAAGGACCAGTTCACCATCATTCGGCCTTTTCATCTGTAACAGATGATTTAACGAATCGCTCGGCCGCAAATTCTGCAAGTATGTACTTCTATACCCCGAGGTGGACGGGGGTAGCAGGCCTGCTCGTGACGCCTCATGCGTTTTTCTTCCAATTGCCGAAACCAGGTCGTGTCGTGCTTTGATTGGCCTTCGCAAATTAGGCGACACCATTTAGCACGGTCCATGGCAAGCTCCTCATATTGGTTGCCTGGGATGTTGAATGCAGCCATGTCACGTTTACAAGAACCAGTTACTTTACTTATTTATATTACAGTATTTGTCACAAGTAAATAAATAGCTATTGCTCCAAATACCAATAGACGTGAAAACCACAACAACGTTAATAATTTTAAATAAACAAATTCTGGAATTATAACATATAATATAATTAGTGTATAATTATAACATACATATAATTCATATGAAAAATCAATAGAGAACATATTTATTTCATTGTTTTGAGTTTTCACTTCTGTGCGCTTGTGACTGACTCGACGTTTTTATTTATTTATTTTGAATTTTACTATAACTTCTTTTATTAATGCATATTAGAATAAATATATGTCGGAATAGTATAGAACGAAGCCTTATGTGTTGTAAAAAAGAAAACAAAGTAAGATTACATATAATTAAAGGATTTATAAAGCTTAAAAATATTTTGACAGTGTATCTGTAAATAAATAAAATGGAAATGGACAGGACATACGATAAGGTACGAAAAAGTGAAACTGACTAAACTCATAATATAATGGTACCCCAGAAAAAATAAGAAGACAAAACAAAAAATGAGAAAACAATATAGACATTGCTGGTTCAGCATGGATCCAAATAACAAGAGATAGAGAGATATGGAACTCTTTAGAGAAGAAATCTTGAGCAAAGGATAAGGTATAACAGAAATAAATCGGTTGCCAAACAAAAACAAATTCTAATTTTGATTGTAATCAATGTAAATGCAGCAATAAAGTATTATTTAATTTTATTTTCATAATTTACATCTTATTTCAACACTATTTGGATTCATCTATACTAATATTATAAAGAGGTAAAGTTTGTGAGTTTGTGACGTTGTGAATTGTGACGTTGTAGGGGATAATCTCAGGAACTACTGGTCCGATTTGTAAAATTCTTCATTGTTATACAGCTCATTTATCGAGGATGGTAATAGGCTATATATCATCACGCTAAGACCAATAGGAGCGGAGCATCGATGAAGAATTTTTAAAAATGGGGATGTTTTTTTCCTCTTGAGAGCTTTCGCTACATATTAGTTAGCCCAAATTAACTATGTTCACGCGAACGAAGTCGCGGGCATAGGCTAGTTAGATAATAAAGTAAAAATACATATTAACAATTAGATACCAATAAATTTGTTTTCATGCCCTAATGTTTCAGAGAAAAATTTCGTCTTTAAAAATAAAAGTATAAATAATGGTTTATTATTAATTAGATCAAATATATACGATAAAATTTACATTATTAGGCGAAGCTGAAGCTTATATGAACTTTATTAATTCAATGACTAATAATAATCTAAATTACTAAATACAAAATAAAAAAAAATACAAATTTGACTTTGTGACGATTATGATTAGGGCGAACACCTTCGATACCTTTTAATTATTGTTTTTTTTTTTTAATAGAAAAAAAAAACAATATTTAATAATTAAAAAAAGCTTAAATATGTTTTTTTTTATACAGAAATAAATATACCTATGTACCACAGTACTATTTTTATACTTAACTATAATACAGTCAATTTTACCAATATACGATACATACATAAATTTTAACATCATAATAAACTTAATTCGTAAAGTGTTAAACTAACAATTCCACATGATTTTACTGCGCTTATTCCAGGAATAGTGCCATTAGCGGTTGTTTTAATAGAAGCACGAAATAGATACGATCTAAGTAAAAACTTTAAATATTTAAGGACGGAAGCATCAAAGACATATAACGGGAATGTTTGTAAAAACTACACCATACCTAACACATACGTTAAAAAAAACATGGTGTACTTTGCGAGCATAGGGACATAATTTAATATTAGTTCACTCTTCCGTAAGCTCCACCTGTATTCGTCTGAAGTGGAAAAAAAAATGTTTATGTAAGAACTGTTCCAAAATTTGTTCGTGTCAAAAAGAAACGATATATGAGTGTGTTTTAAAATATATAACACTATTCGTTCAAATACAATACTTCTGAAGTTGATATCTTGACATCGTTTGATTGCTTCTGCATAATCTGTTGGAGATCGTGTTCCTGAACAACAGAAAATATTTTACTTTTCGCCAAATTTAAATGATACGGTGAGAATGTTTTTAACGTAGCTCCAATGCTGAGCAAAAATGCATCCACGGGATCGGTAGGATCGAAATCTGACGGCGCAGTCTCTATGAAGGTAGATGTCGCAGGTTTCTCTTCTTCTTCGTAACTTCTCTCTCGTTTCCTCTTTGATTTACGACGTTTCACTATAGGCTTCTTTATGGGTTGTTCAGAATCATCAGTGTCATCAATTTCCTGTCCGTTTTCAACTATATCATCGTTCCAATTATCATAATTCTTTTCGTCGTCATCACAGTCAACTTCGTTCAAAGGTGCGACGATATCTTTATAAAACGCTTTCATAAATGCAACCTCTTTCTCATATTTGTATGGTTTCGATGTATTATTTGGTTCAGACAATTTTTTACGCCAAATCCTTCGATGAACGTCTCGTATATTTATCCATCTGACTTTACAATCGGCCGCTGTAATATACAGTAAAGTTATTCGATATCAAATAAATGATTTCTTATGTCAAATCTCTTTTATCTATGTTTCACTATTGAAAATACGATTGTATTTATGTTATTACTAAATTAACTAACAAATCCTTCGAATTTAAAAAAGATAAAATGAAAACTCGATGACTTTAGTTACAATGGTACGTAAAACTGAACATAAGCAATATCGTAACCTATAAACATCGACGACAAAAACTCACCCGGCCTTTTCAATTCGTCTCCTATCCGCTGCCAAGCGACCTCTCTCGAGTTGAAATCCATATACTTTGGATTATTATAGTCATATAACACTGGGTTCTCTTTCACTAATTTTATTAACTTCAAATCTATTTTTTCTCGGAACATTTTGTTGAGGGTTATAACTCGACGTCGCGCAATAGTCGGCCACGTCTGCATCGTGTTCGTATCTCGTGTCGGTGCGTTGTTCGGTCGCACGATTTCTCGTCCCGCTCTTTTATTATTAAGCAGAGGTTACATGGAGCTAACATTTTATGAAACATTTCTCAATTTTGTCATACCCATTTTTCATTAGTAATTGAAAGTGCGTAACTAATTATGTTTTTCAAAACGTTAAAAATTAATTTATTGTTTAACAGTAATATGATTTTTAACTTCCACAATGTTAGCTATATCCATTATTCCTATGAATACTAACAAATTATTAACATTTACTGAGTTCATTTTAAGTTCCTTTATAGCAACATTTACTAAGTTCCAATACTCTGTTAAGCGAACCGAACATTATGTTCCTTAGAATGTAAAACAAAATTGACATTATTAAAAACCGAGCGCATAGTACGTATAGATATCTTTACCTTAGATTGAGCCGATAAATCTCCTATTAGTTTCTAATAGAGAACAATTTATTGTGATAAACATAAATTTTATTCTATCTATGCCTATGTATTATACATCGACCTGTTACTTTAATACAATTATCAGTCAAGTATGTAATAGGTATATGAAAATCATCCATAATTAAAATGCAATACTGAAGTTACACGAATATTATATAATGTAATTATATTGTAAAACTTAACGTCATGTATGCCTTTGCTATAGGGCGCTATAGATCCGGAAATTACTGGCCATGTAGATAATCGTGGTCAATATGGCGGCGCGTCGTGTCGCACCGACGCGATGCGCGGTACCGACGCGACGCGAGGTCACGACTAGCTGGCAACGTCGCAAACGTATCGGCACCGTCACGTTGTGTATTGTTTTTACAGTAAACGAATACTATTACGATATTTATACAATACATAACACATATTTTATGTACGTAATGTCAAAATTAAATGTGTATTTAACACGTAGTCTGTCCTTATTGTTATATTTTTTTTCGATCTAACTACGCTATTGACCCATCAAGGTCTTAACAGCTTCACCGGAGTACTAAGGCGAGCGCATAAGGCACTCAGCCGATTTTATTTGACAACTAGCTCAAGGGTCCACGGTACACCTTGGCTTGAGCTGTTGCCTGATAAATGCGATTCGCGAGTGCTAACCCAAGCTAACTATTCATACATATGTATATGAGTTGTTGGAACATATGTTCTATGAACATATATATGTGTACCAAGCATACATACCTCAACAACTCTTATATATAATTCGTATCGTATTATTGTTATAACGACGACGCACAACAACTAGCAATTAGAAACAATAGGTACGCTGTACTGATTCATATTATAATAAGTACAAAGGTGACTTTGAGTCATATAAATTTAAAGGCAGCAAAATACAGAGGTGGTGAAAAATGAGATATTTCAACTAAACCACATTTGAAAAAGTTACTTTAAAGCGGTTATTTGCCTAATTTGGTCGATTTTAATTACTGAGTTAAAATCCATCAAACGAATGGTGGAATAAGTATCCATGAGACATAAATATAATATAGTCTATTCTTGTATATATTTTATAGGTCAAACCACATATTTTTAATGTTTAAGTTATATAAATATAAAGTATACAATAAAATTGTGTGGTATTATGAAATCACGATGCAAGTGAAACTTTTATTGGGATCATATACAAGCATTTAACTGAAAATTTACGGAATATTATTGGATGTAGTGTATAATACTTACGTTTTGATTTCTAACTTAGTAATTGATAACTGGGAATAATAATTGGAAATCAATAGTAGATAAGATATCCAACTATACATTTTAATTTAAATCTGCGTATTAAAGAACGAAATGCATAATAAATACAATAATCTAGATGATAGATAATAATTACACACATCAAAAAAGTCTAAGCAACATGCGTGATATTACAAATTTTACCATTTATATTAATTAATTTCTAAGTATTTACTCAAACAAAGTGCGTAGGTAAGTAAACTTTTTTGTTATTGATGACATACTGGCTGGTTGTAAAAAAAAAATTTGATTATGTTTTGTTTTTTCATAAAATTCAAATGACTGCGAATTTATTTGAATTTAAGTGCGTTTTAATTGCTACGTTTAGTCTTGATTTTATAATTTTACCAACCATTTAAATAAAGTTAGCGAGAAAATTGAATTGTTAGATATTCTTTACGTCATGAAGCGACGTCATTTGATGGCAGATGAAATGCAAAGAGCTGTAGGTTGCAAGCGGGAAGTAATCAATCTCAGGTATCTCGACATTTTGGCATTCATAGAAGTGTTATTTGTCGTCTTTGGCAGCGCTACAATAATACAGGAGAACCCGCTGAACAGCATCCAGGCCGTAAAAGGAGTACAACCACTCGGCAAGACCGGTACATACAACTGACTGCAAGACGCCAGCCGATGTTAACCGCTCGAGAAATAAGTTTGAGGCTACAAATTTCAAGTGGTGTTGATGTAAGTCCTCAAACTGTGCGAAATCAACTGCATGAGTACGGCCTACGAGCTCGACGCCCAATCAGGTGCCCACCGATACGTCACGGGAATCGCACTCGTCGATATGAATGTTGTAGAGAACGCATAACATGGACCCAGGAACAATGGGATAAAATTATGTTTTCCGATGAGTCGCGATTCGGGTTTAAGCCTGATACAAGAAGGGTGCGAGTGTATCGTCGGCCCGGAAAAACTGAAAGGCTCAGGTGCGTTCAGGAAGTTCATCCATACAGCGGCTCAACCTTTATGTTATGGGCGGGTATTATGAAGAACAGGCGAACTGAGCTCGTTTTTGTAAATGGAAACATGAATGCTGAAAATTACATTGAGGGTATTCTCAGACCTTATGTATAGCCATTTGCACAAACCTTTGGCTCCGATTTTAGGTTAATGCATGACAATGCGCGTTCACATACAGCTCGGCGAACCAGTGAATACTTTGCAACGGAGAACATCCGGGTATTGCCCTGGCCTGCACAATCGCCAGATCTCAACCCCATCGAGCACGCATGTGCCATGCTCCAGAGACATGTTTTGAAGGACTTGGACGGAGCGACAACAACCCAACAGCTATAAGGATTTGGTACAATTCCATTGGGAGCGAATACCGCAAGATGACATAAACAGTCTCATTAATTCAATGAATAATCGTTGCCGCCAAGTTCTGAATAGCAGAGGAGACTTAGTATTAGAGATACTTTGTATTAAATTGTTGTATTCTTTCACAATAAATACATTTTCTTTAGAAATTTCATTTTGTAAAAAAAAAAGTTTAGTTTCTTATGTATCTTAGTTTCTACAGTATATTCTAATATTGTTCATTTCTGTTATTAAAAGAACTTATAAACACAACATCTGTTATTTTTAAATCATATAACCCTAAAGATATTATTTAAAAAATAAAATTCAACGTTATAATGTGAAGAACCATCCTAAAATTTAAATTAGTACATGTTGCTTGTGTTAGATTTGCTTTGACGTACATTTACTTGTACGACTCGTTTCAACTGTCATATTATAAAGGCTGAATGGATTTTAATAAAATTTTCACATTTGTGAACTTTAATTAGAATATGAGACGAAATTTAATCAAGGTGATACAAACGTTTAATTCATACCAAACGTAGAGCTTAGCTAACTTAATACAAAGGCATGCTTTTATCTCATAATGTTAATCAATTTGTTCATATGATTTGATTAATTCTGTGTTATTAAATTGTTGAGAATTGAGAAAATGACAATTTTAGTGCATCGGTACATTTTATGAATTACAGTAACTCCGCGATTCCGTTACAGAGGTTATATAAATGAAAAAAGCTTGTTTTTTTTCTCAACAAAACAGTGTTGCAAATTAATAATAAGATTTCAATAAAACTAGTAAAATCAACAAAATAGATGTTATAAAAAGTAACCAAAAACAATATTTGTATACTTCACTTGACTTATATTTTTGTTACCTTGGATCTTTATTATTTATAAAACAATTTAGAAGATTATTTTTTATTGGAAAGGATGTAAAGGAGGTCATTTGCAAGAAAAGAGTTGGAAACGGAAAGATATATAAGAGGTGTAAATTAACATCCCCGTCGGAAAGTCTCTTTGTCGTTTGCAGTACGTATACTGTGGTCATATTCCATAAAACTGCAAATTTCCATTTTAATTATAACTATCTATTGTTATAAAGATGAATGTGTGTTTGTTTATTTCTTATACTATTACATTTCAGTTACTCAACCGATCACGATATTTTGCCTACACATTTTCAGCGGTATAGAAAAAGACATTCAGAGAAAATACTGTTGCCGTGGGATAAGTAAGAGATTTACGTTCTTATTATATATATAGAAATAGAAGACGGAGTCCTTATTATTGTATCGACGATAAATTGCTTTGAATTAAATTTTATTCTCTCTTAAATCTATAAGTTACCTTGTTCCTCGGTGACAGGATGCTTCTCGTTTAGGATCGCGTCTCTGGTCTGCAAGTACAGGAGGTTCAGCTGAACAGGATCCCTGGAGTCGACGTTCCTGTCGGAGTAGTAGAGCCTCCGCTTCAGCAGCAGGGTCTCGTTGGCGTCCACTCCCGTCTCACGCAGGGTCTTGTGATGGTCGAGCCACTGAACTGGACGAAGATATACCAGCTTTAATGTTAGGGAAAACTGACAATTGTGAGATTGAAAGTGATATACGGACAGAATAGTCGTTATTTTTAATTAAAGGAAGCAAAAAAAACCTTAAGTAAATGTTAAGTTGCACAATAACCTTAAGAATAGGTATAAAACTTGTAAATATCATCACCACATGGATGATAGTAATGTCTGGAAGAGGCTTCAAAGAATGCAGTATAATTATATGAAACTAACTGACCCGGCCACGCCTTGCTGTGACTAAGTTATTACATGTTGAATTGGAGAAAACACGTACACCATACAATGAATTGAAGTTGAAATATAAATTCAAAATTAAAACGTGGCACCAACTATGATATATGTATAACAGTCGATTCTAGTTTTTTCTTAACAAACTATTATAAATTTGTTCGAGACTGATGAAACTTACATTAAATAACAATAAAGAACATTGACAATCCTTTAATTTGTCATTAAGAAATATTGAAGCCATTAATCAAAACAGAAATTATAGTATCCCTCAAATTGGAATAAATACCACCTTCCATGAAGATCGGTGGAGTAGTTTCGGAGTTCAACAAGGATAAACAACGTGACACTGGATTTTTATATATCTAAGATGACTAAAACAAAACTCTTAAACCCAGATCAGCTTATTCCCAATTCTATTCGACAATATTTTGCCATTCCTGTACATAATGGAATACAGTATTATTTCATATTGATGGATCCTTGTGTCTCGACCTTGTCCTTCTAAATTACTGTATGTAATACATAATGAAGTGCAATTATAGAGATCTAATTTTACATAAATTAATCTTATAAATATTGTATGCATCTTGTTCTATTTTACCAGTCATTATTGCGTTACATAACTGTCAAATATTAGGCAAAAAGAATTAACGTAACAACTCACCGTTGTCATCAGTTTTTAATTTTTTACTAAGCTCCTCTAGTTCCGCATCTCTCTCCTTTTCTTGTGCTTTGCGTTTTAGCGTCAGTGTTCCCGTTGCTGCTGCGTTCTTCGCATCTTTAGATTCATCCTGATCTTCTTCCTCATCCTGGCACTACGGAGCCACATTAGAAATATTAACTCCATCATCATTTTTACCGACCCTCCTGATTCAATCACGTCAGCAAACGATCAGTACCAGCCTGTCCCTCGAAACAAAGCGTGTTCACGCCCACGTCCGCGTAACCACAGATCACGCCACCTAGATCTGGGGGTTAATTTCGCTCCCGCATACCCGATTAGACCTCCCACGGCAGCGGCTCAAGCCTAGGTTCGATCCCTCGGTAGGGAGCCCTTGAGTGCGTTGCTTGCGCGATACGGTGACACACAAATATACATCACCGCTACAACACTACACGATCACCCCCACACACATGCACGCTACACGCTTACACATGAAAATGGAAGGGTTTACTTTTTTTTTCCTTATCGAACTGAAAAACTCTCAATTTTCCGATAATAAATACATGGAGAAGTTGTTGAGGCGTGTATGCTTGGTACACATATACGTTTCAACAACTCATACATATATGAATAGTTAGATCGATTTTGCATGCAACAGGCAACAGCCAAGCCGAGGTGTGCCGTGCACCCTTGAGGTGGTTGCCAAAATAAAATCGGCTGAGTGCCTTAAGCGCTCGCCTTAGTAGTCCGGTGAAGCTGTTAAGACCTTGCTGGGTCAATAGCGTAGTCATTTCAACAAAAAAAAACCACCATTATCATCTAGTTTAAGTAATTAGAATTATTGAGCCTAGACAATATCCAGAATAAATAACAATCATAATTTAGTGACTAAGTCCGACATTCTATATAGCAACTGCATGACATCTAACCAATACACTTGACATCAATCATTCACTAAAATATATAAAATACATTGAAGTTTACATTTAGTTATAATATAAGGAAGGTAAAATACAACAAAAAGTATTTTGATACTGCCAAATTCCAGTAACTAGAGCAGTAATTCAAAAAGATGTTTAACTACCACATGGAAGAATAATAAGCCACAGAAAGTATTAAAAAAATTTACGTATCAAATGAGATTCGTTTCGTAGAATGGTGAAATAAAAGATAGACTACAGGGCTTGAAACATGAGTCTGCTTCTTATATGAAAATGTTAACTTAAATTGAAGTAAATTATTTAAAAAAAAATGCGAAACATAAATTTAGCGCTCTTACCAATCCATATTCATCATAATTAGTGATCCCGATCCTTGCACAGATTCCGCGCATCAAATCACCTACGGTTTTCGACTGATCCACTTGCAGAGTTTTCACTGTTTCTATAGTTAACAGGAAAATTAAACATTACAGATTCAGTTTCAGAAGTTTAGATTATAATTTTATCGTCAACTAACATAGGTTTTGACAAGGTACTGGAAAAAGTAAATTTTCAAAAAAAAAAGAATTAACCGACTTCAATATTAATCAGAGGCATAAAAATAAGGCACTGAAAACCGGAAAATAAATAGTTTATCAAATTAACCAAATTTAATGAAACATATGAATATGTGTGCTACCAAGAGATGTATTGGAAGTCTGTGCCTTTGTACCTAGATGTAGATGCCTTTAATTTTTCCACAAAGAATAATTCAAAAAGCTGTTCACCAACTTTAAGTGACTGGAGATACATTTTAAAAGGAACATTTACTACCCATTAAAATTAACCACTAACGCAACTAAATGTTTTCATTACATGTGATTAAGTGTAAGATAGGTCAGGAAAAAGAAAGCCTTTCGTAGATAATCCTATGCTTTGTAATAAATTGTAAATAGTATGTCCTAATTTCGATTTAGAAATGACATACCGGACGTAACATGCTGCTACTATTGTCTTACAACATGCAGAGCTATTATTATAGATACTTATCATTTGTCAAAAGTAACAACATACTCGTATCTGTAGTCGAACTTTAGTAGGACTAGAGTTCTGTTTGGATTTAGTTAAACACTTCGAGCTGCAGCAATAATTATTGGTTTGCTAATATAATAAAAATTGGCATATATGGTAAAATGTAAGACAAAAACAACGGTAACCATTTACAAATTTATAATATTTTTAGTCATTACTGTCATGCCGACCTGCAAACCTTTTAGATAAAAGAGATCCATCGTAATAGGTGATGTGCACATAGTGGTAGCGGTATAGTTTGGTACGGATAGCATACCAACCCATTTGGCGACTGGAAACATGGAACGTGCAAGTCTAGGAGTCAGTACCATTGTCACAGAGTTGAGATTAAGCGCTATGTAATACATATATTCGCATGTAACACCTCCACATAGATGGATAGAGCTTACGCAACAGAGCTCTGAACAATGCAACTCTGAAAAAAGTAGTAGAACCATGCGAGAACCATCGGCTGAACGCCCTCAATGCAAAATACCTTTTCGCAAAGAACCATCCCAAAATTTCGTATGTTTACACTCTAAATTATTTCGGCAGTACATTGAGCACCTTGTAACCGTACCTTTAAAATAAAATTTGATTACGCGAGCCACATTTGCTCTAATTCCCGAAAGTAACAAGGTTCACCATTTACGGACACGTCAAGGACAACATCATCATCACTTGATTACTGATGGAAATTCATGGATTCAGAAGTGTGACACTCTGAATATCACTATTTTAAATTTTAATACTCCGTTGCCGCAGTCTAGTTAGACCACCCGGTTATAAATTATGTAATAATGTCCCAAAACTCACCGTCCAACATTTTTACCCTCAAGTTCCGAAGTTTGCAAATGTAGTCCAAACTATCTCCATCCCTCAGCATGTAATAATCCAGGGTTCGGTCTTTTTCCAGCCAGATGCCGGTCATATCATCATCCGTAGAACGAAGGAAGAGGCCATACTCTGTTGTACAATTTAAGAAGGTTTTTAATTAAACTTTTTTGAGCAGACGAATATAATAAATAAGAATCGAAAAACAAGGTCCAATACTGAATTGTTAGTAAATCTTAAAAAAAAAAGAAATCATTTACCTATATAATTTTAAGACAAATTTCGGCCCATATTTAAAGCAATGCCTTCGTGATAGCATGTTCGCACACCAAGTCGACAGACGTAAGTTGAAATCCTTTTCGGTGACCGAAAACATCATGATGAAATCATAGGACGGCGGGTTTTTTCTAATGCCCGCCTGATTAGCTTCCACTATCAAGTTGAAAATCATCGCTAAAATATGACAAAAAAGTGTCCCGACAGCCGGACTTAAAAACCCAGTCCTTTCCAGGTTTAGATGGTTACATTCTTAAGTGTTATCACCTGATAAGCTTAGAAATTTAACTAGCTTTGTGGCACAGGCGATCATATCATTAGAGGGGTCTTGAAGAGTACAGTTGAAGAAACGTCTAAAAGACAATGTCCAAACATGGTATCCTGTGGTTCCATTAATTTTTTCAACTTTACCTACATCAAAACTCAAAAACTTAAATTAGCCATAGTTGGACACGTAATTAAAAAATGTCATCAGCGATGACAGTGATGGCATGGGTGAGTTGATAACGTGTCCTGACACAGCATCGATGGAGGCAGTTTCGAAACATTCCAACTGATTGGAAGGTTCTTGTGAACGAAAATATAGTGATGATAGCATGTTGGTATAGTTTTTTCTAAGACCACCTGACTGATTATTATCCTCAAGTTGAAAATCTGTCATCAAGTACCAGTTGGTGTATTCCGGCAAACGCACTTGAGAGCCAGACTACTCTAGAATTGGCGTAATACCTTCTTAGACCAAGTCGTCAATTACAATCAATTGATATTGTATTGTTTTCCGAACCGGTGGTAGGGTTGGTAGCTTTGACATTTAGGAGCGCTTTCTCAGAACCTAAATTGAATAAAATATTTTTTATATTGTGTACGAACAGTTAAATTAAGCTTACCTTTTCCATTATCAGGTACCACGATCTTGTCCTTAACGATCTCGTGCGCTTGTGCGACCGTGTGCTTCGTTTCGAACTTTACCTTTCTAGTAACTGCGCCATCATCCAATATTATTTTGATTGATATCGGAGCCATTCTTCGGTCTCCTCTGGGAAGTTTATGAAATGTTAATGAATATCCATATTTTAAGCACGATTAAAGACAAAAGCTAAAAGATTTAAAATTGCATGGGAGGGACAAAAAAAATGAAAAATTGCAAAATTTCAGGGTGGATTTCTTTAGTTAGTCGATTGTCGACGTTTGCCTATCTTTTATTTTTTGATAAGTCAATCCCTAGAGGCGGAAATGGGAATAAAGAAAATGAAAAATCGAGAATATTGTAGTGGGCAAAAATGGGTAATTCATTGGCATACTCTCTACGAATTTTCAAATTCTTACACGATAAATCATCCTGGCCAACTTTCTGGAGGCTTTTAAATCCCTCCGACCGCTTCAAAGCGACCGTCGTATCGGATACGCGAACATAGAGCCACATTGGGTTATATCGCAGTAGAATTTATATGCACACAGGAAGAAGCACACACACACACATATGCACTAAGCATTTGACATTAGGAAGTTATTCGAGTTATATATTTAATAATTTAACCGTAAGTAAATCGCCACCAACTGGAGCGGTTCCTAGTACGTGTAAAATTGATTAAAATTCATCATATGAAATCGATTCCTACTTTACAAGGTAACTTATGAACGAAAAACGTCGAATTTATTCATGTAAGTGATTACTGTTATTTAATAAAGCTCATAATAGCTCTCTTATCGTAATAATTTTAAATGATGTTCATTACTCCCTATTAGAATTATACCAACCGACCTAAATGCGTAAGTTTCCTATTAATATTTTGCCTGTTTGTGTATTTTTAGTTAAATTTCTTTGTGCGATATTACGGGTGTTGTTTTATAAAGTAGCTATAGCCGTTGACTTCACCGTGTAATTTTAAACTGAATAACTATTTTATTTTGAGAAAAACAATCCTCAATTTCAATTTGATCGCTCTCTCTAGTTGTGCGGAACACAAATTTCGATATAAATACGTATTTATTTTGTTACTAGCTGACCCGTACAACTTCGTTTGCATAAAATAGTTTATTACCGGTTTCATTTGTACTTTTAAATGTAAATGACCTTAAAAAACCTAAAACCCGATTACAGCGATATTTAGCAGTGACTCCCTAACTATCCAGAGACTCACTCAAACATATACCCCGTTGGTATGTGAGAAATCTTTTAAAATAAACGTAAAAACTGTTCGCAGCATCCTCTAACGGGTCCAATGAAGATAAAAACTAACATATTGCCGATAGATGTCTTTGCAGTACCCCCTGTAACTTCAGCACTTGACATACTGTAAAAACTAAACTTTATCTACATTAAATTTCCTTTTTTTTTGTCGAACTGACTACGCTATTGGCCTGGCAAGGCCTTAGCAGCTTTACCGGACTACAAAGCATTAAATTTCCATTTTGATTTAGTAGTTTGTTTTGTAAGAATTTGTAAAGTATTCATGAAATCTGCATCCAAACATAATCTTGATCAATTTATTTTA
This sequence comes from Antheraea mylitta, assembly GCA_014332785.1. Lineage (NCBI taxonomy): Eukaryota > Metazoa > Arthropoda > Insecta > Lepidoptera > Saturniidae > Antheraea > Antheraea mylitta. The sequence goes on from JACEII010000112.1 coordinate 1,014,628, forward strand.
CTTCTGACATATAAACCACCTTTTCGATTAAAATACTGAATTTGGGATAATACATCTATCTAACGATGAAAGAATTTTCAAAATCGGATCAATAGTACCAAGAATTGCCCGAAAACTAAACTTTACCTCTCTTTATAATCATCATTACATAGTATAAAACAAGACCTCCTACTACGTCTGTTTGTCTGTTCGCGATAAACTCTAAAAGTACTGAATGGATTATCATGCGGATTTCACCAGTGGATAAAGTGATTAATGAGGAACGTTTTAGTATAGAATTTTATAAGGATTTTTATTATAATCAGGGTGAGACGTTTGCCGGGCCCGCTGGTATTACCTAAACAAATTATTTTAATCGTAGATTCAAAAACCTGAACCAGCTGCTTCAAGACTTAACAATATTTAAAGAAGTAATTCTATCAAATATGGAAACAACACAATTGAGATTCAAAATATTTCAATTTAGCGCCATCTATGGATCCTTTTAGCTATCTTTACTGCTAATCGCATTCTTATACTCTAATGATGAAATTAATTTATTATACTAAGATTATTTGTTATTTATGTGAAAATTAATTAACTAAACATTGTTCATCGTTCAATATGTCTTAGATATTATTTATACAATAATATACATGTATGATTATTACCGGTTTCAATTGTATTTTTAAACACGATAAATCTTAATAAACCCAATTACAGCGACATCTACCGTTTCCAATTGTAAATCCAAACTACCCAAGAACTCAAATTTATACTAAATTAATATAATAAGCCTAAAAGTTATTAGATACAGTTTCGTTTAATAACTTTGTCGACGTTTCCTATGTAGTTGAAATTTTCGCATACAAATTATATATAGCCGTAGCTCAGCGTACAGGACTTTATACATATCGACGACAACGACGATCGACGGGGCGACGGTTCGGAACCTAACGATTTTTTTTGTGTTATTTTTTTTTTAAGGAGCATAGGGATTTTTAACTAATCTGTCTGCTATATACAGCGTAAAGAAAAAATACCAAAATCCATTAAGAATTTCATGAACTCCAATTTTTTTACTTTCATCCGTTATCCTGGAGAGCCCCTTGTGTACTATGAGATAAAAAGTATTCTATATGTAATCTTGTTATATAAGTTATTCCTGTATCAAGTTTCGTCAAGATTGTTTCAGTACTTTCAGAGTGACGCGTGTTCACAGGGACATACAGACAGACAGACAAAAATTGTAATAAGATTATTTTTGGCTTCTATATCGATAACATAGTCTACCCTGATTGAAATTTTCAAAAATTATTTAATGTACAGATTTCGACTTGTTACAGTTTTATTATAGTATAGATAGATAGATATGCATGACATCGAAATAACTTAAGAATACATAAATATCAAATTTTAGATTTCTGTAATAGTATTTTAGTTTAGTGTTGTATTAAACACTCGAGTGTACTACACGCAAGTCCGAACTTACAGCTATATTTAGATCGGCCAAAAAGATTGACGAAGACCATCCCTTTATCTTCAAAAAAATAATTACGAATTGTACAAATTAAGCAACGTATACAAGAAATCTTTACGTATATTCAGCGTTCATATCAATCATATGCGTTAAAACTCGCAAACTAAAACAATAAAAAATACTTATAACAATAATCAATCTCATATTCTTACTACAATAATAACTATATCAGTGTACCACACACCACATTAGATCATAAAAATCTAAGTTTATTTGAACCAATAACATAAAAATAGTCTTCCAGACTATCTAACAAACAAGAAAACGTTACTTTTAATGTATAAAACTATCTAAAATAGTCATAAAGTATAGTTGTCTCATCTAGACACGATTTTTTACATACATACATATTACATACATAACATTAATATAATATTTCCAATGATATTTGCTTTTAAGTTATAATGTCATTGAGTAATACGGAAAAAAATAATGCACCTCAACTCTGTCTAATCCAAACGTTAGGATATAGTTATTCTTAATATTTAAACATAGCGCCGTACAGCGACACTTCACATCAGGTGAAGTTAGGGTCAAATGCTAAAACCTATAACGTACGACTAAAGACCAATATAGTATCAGCATGGAATTTTACCCAATTTCGTGAGCATTCTCAGTAAAACGAGCAATCGAAATAAGGATACTTGAGCAAACACACTTCTTGAATAATATATCAAAAAATACTTACTTGGGTAATAACAGAGGAATTCTCCAAATCCAATCGGTCCGTAACAGGACTGGACACAGTTTGTAATAAATCACCTATATTATCCTCATATCCATTTAGTGCATGATTTCATTGTGGTTAGAGACGTATGTACTTCATAAATAATAGCTGTATTTTTCCCGTTCTATAATTATTTACAGGGAAACATGTTAAAGTATAGTTTTAGCGCCTATTCACGTTTGCTGGATAGGATACGACAATTATATCTGCATCGCAACCGCCAAACATACCACACAAAATAATGTCATCCTGATACCGCGTTATGGAATCAACGAAAATATATTCAATTTACAAGCTGGATCGTAAGGTATTTGTACTCGCGACCACCAAGCATTGATGATAAATAGGTTGTAATTACTTTTTTTTTTTTTAATTTGGGATTAGCCATATCTCCAGCTGCCGACTTTGACTAGTCGACATGTCAGCTGGCATTGACAATGTATTTTATATCAACGGAGGCAAACAAACAGGTGGATCACCTGACGTTAAATGATCACCACCGTCCATAAACACTAGCAACACCAGAGTCGAAAGTGCGTTGCCAGCTTGTTGTGTAGGAAGGGGGAGGGAGGGATTGGAGAGGGGTAATACTCATTTCCTGGTTTTTAACAAAGATAGTTCGTGTAATGAAATGTCGTTTTATAAGAATAATTTATTATCAAATTCTACTCAAATACATACAACGTTAATGAGAAATGTTACAAAATAATTTATGATTACCAACAAATATATAATCATATATTCATAAATATATAATCGTAGTAATCAGTGCTAAAAGTTCTAGTTATCGTATATAAACTATAAATCAAAAAAAACAATTCGCAGTTATGCACTCCAAGTTATACTTTCTAATAACATTAGTGTTTATTATGTTTTATAGCAAATGATACTTCAATACACACAATTGATAATCCCTAAATAACCTACATTATTATTACCTACTACAAAAATAAGTTTTTAATTATTGTTTTTTTTGTTTTACGATTATAATTAGTATGTCTATTAATCATGTCAAAAAAATGTTCTCGAGATATTTTATATCTAATGAACTTACAAACGAGTATGTACTACTCTACATGTGAATGAAGGAAAAGAAAATTAACTGTATTTATATGAGGAACATTTTTTGTAAACAGATCTGTTAAAGGTACCTGTTTTTATTTGGAAAATACACCACCCATGTTTTATAATGTAAAAGTTATTAGTATTATTGTAATTAATATTGTTTAAAATAAACCTTGTAAACTCGTTCAGTTGAATAAGCTGACGCTTACGTTGAGCTCAAGCATTATTTTGCTCATTAAACTGAATGTGCTTAGAATACTGAAAAGCACTTTTTTAAATAGATCGATTCGTCCGATCAAAATACAAGCTGAAGAAAACAAGACTCACCGATTTTATGAATTGTAGAAAAATATGTCCTAAAATGGTAACCCTTATTTGCTGAGTGTGTAGGACTTTATTAGTGATATTTGAGATACACGTATTCAATAATACTCTATTCTAAAGGTTTCACAGCTTTATAATAGCATCGAAGATATCTAGTTTTCCCAAAGATAATAAATAACTAGGAGAATTTTTAGAAAACAATCAATACTTACCTACAAATATGTTCACTAACTTTATATATCTCTATAATAAACTATTAATTTAAAAGCACCTTACAATTTTTAAACAGGAGTTCTCACAATATTTTATAATTTTTTTTTTTCGTGAGATATTTCTAGAATACTAAGTCATAGGATTTATACAATGCTACTTAAAAGAATTTATTACAATTCATCAAGAGCAGTTAAAAGGAATACAATATTCTAATAGGAAACGAGAATTCTACATTTTTAGGCCAAGTGGAAACTTGCTCATTGTATAGTTTTACAATAATTTAAGTCTTACAAATACCTTAAACTACATTTAAAGTTAAAATATAGCTGATATATTGAAAAGCGAATAATACATATACGGACAAAAGATTTTCTTTTAAATAAATTTATAAAATTGATTTCGTAACATAAAAATAAACCTATGTTGAGGTGACAAAGCCTGCAAGCGGCGTCCCGAAATATATAACCTTCGATAATAAAACAGACAATAAACCCTTTAATTTGTTCAAACTGCGAAAAATTATCTTTCGTTGGTTGGGTTCACTTGCATTTCACTTTTACTACACCCTACGGTCATTGTCACTGTGATTTAACATAGACAGGTAGATTATTGACTATATTTTTTTTGTATTTTCTAGATAATTAGGTCAAAAATTAAGCACCTATTTTTTCAATTGATTTAGAGCGAGTATCGAGTACTGAGTATCCTGTAAAAATATTGATAACGAGTAACCAGTCACACAGTATGTTTCCGTTTTAAACTTTCAACTTGCACGATAACAAACCCTATAAATAAAAACACAAAAAAAAAGCAAATTAAAAAAGTTTTATTAAAATAAATAAAAATAACAAACATAAGATATAAAAAAGCACTAATATATAAAGGTTATATAATTTTAGTTATTTACAATTTTATATCCAAACATATAATACTAACAGTACACCCTTCGTCAAACTTTTTGACCGCTCTTAATATAGCCAAAAGTTAGGCCTTGTAGTGTCAAAAGTTTAATACAAAAATAAAATTAAAATATTATTATAAAAATCTAAGATTGCTATATATTTCTCCTCAATTTATCTCGATGCTATACATATAATATAATATCATTTAAATTTGTGTTCCACGCAATTCATAGCGATCGAAAAGTTTGGCGAAAGTATAATCACAATCTTCCAAATATATATATATGTTCAGATGACGTAAACATTACATTAACTATATTGTTTATATATATAGAAGCAACGTCGGATAAATAATAAACTGCATAATGGCAGCTGTATTCAGATTAGGAACGGATATTATTTAACGTTTTATGAATGTCACCGTATCTGCATTCACTTTTGAACACACGAAAACCTCTTATTACTTTAAATTTTCTAACTAATCTAAACTCTTAGCGTTGATACTAGAAGTACAAAATCATACACATATGCATATGCTGTATGCGCGTATATATTCTACAAATTCCAATTTACAGTCAATTTGAATTAATTTTATTATGTGAAAAATAGCAGTTATATCACTGCTACTTTTATAGTTTTTCATAAATTGGTGACACTTTTAATGTCTGTATTATTGAGTGAATGTTTCCTTTATATATTTAAGGTTGATATTAACTACATAGTACATAGTACAAAACAAAGGTCTCTACCACGTCTGGCTGTCTGTATGTCGCGATAAACTCAAAATCTACTGATCGTATGTTTATACGGTTTTTACCAGTACATTAAGTGATTTATCTGTCAAGGTTTTTTTTTATTATACTATACAACGTACTATATATGTACTTAGCTATATTAATTCAATTTATTTTCCACACATATGTGGAAATCATCGCTGAGTGTTTTCTGTAACACGTTAGTGTATACTAAGCTGAACGCTTATTCATAAAATCAGGATATCTTTTTGTATATTATAATGTATCGTGCATTATATATAAGCCATTACTTTCTTTCCTTATTACCTTTGTGTTAAAGAATATTAAATTCAGAAGATATTGTTTGATATATTTAGAAAACTGGTTTAGTCTATACCCGTAGATATTAAAAATGGTTGAATTTGTCAAAGTCACATCTCTGATCTAGTATAATTAAATCAGAATGATTGCTAAATGAAATGAAGCGTTCAATGACTCACAAATATATATTGTTTTCCTCGTGTATACGTATGAATAGTATTTAGATGTTTAAAAATAAATCGTTGTAACAGACGGGAAGAATAGTTGTTACAAATTACGATATATGTATATATGGTTTCTAGTTCTGGTGAAGGTCACAGAACGTATTCGTATAAGGATAAAAATTAATTTATTATTACTTTTAAATTCACTATTAAACCAACGGTAAATTCAATTCTAACTAAAAATACTTAAACATGTTATTTATGGCAGTGATTCCCAACCTTTATGCTATTTTTTTTTCTCGAACTGACTACGCTATTGGCTTTAACAGCTTCACCGGACTACTAATCTTTATGCTACTTCGCCTTCACATTTGTTTCCGCGCCTCTCAAACTTTTAATAAACAAAATAATACATACAGTTTTAAATACTTACAACCGTATTAGGGGAAAAAAAAGAACATTATTATTAAAAACAACAATTCCTTTAGTACATATGTATGTACACCAATTATCGTAATTGTTTTACTGGAGTAATCAATATATTTATCGTGAGGTTTTCGTGAAGACACAACTTTATCCGTCTTCAATTACAATATAAAACCCAAAACACAATAAAACATACCCTGGCGCCATCTAGCGGCGAGTTATGATAAAAGTGATTGCTTCAAAAACCTCTCATTGTAATCGATTAAACTCGTCGGAGTTAGATCAATTAAAATTATGTTTAATTAACTCATATAAAACTTCAACGCGGGCAAGATCAGATATTACAAGTTTTATTATATGTACAGCTCATTCATACAAATCTCGTCACCTCATTCATCTATAAAATATATATTGTCTGTATTATGTCAGTAGGATTTTACAAAAAAATACCATTACGCTACCTTTCAATTAAAAAGCGTAGCTACATTCCTTAACTTTTCTGCTTGATTTTCTACATTATTATTACTATCACCGAATCCATTACCATTTACAGTCAGGGCCAGGGTTAAAGGTTGAGAAACGCCGGGAGGCAATGAAGAAATGAAAAGGAGGGGGCGTCCAATAAACATAAGAGGTTTAGGAGGAGAGTGGGACAAGCCGAATCTCGCTAAATCTCAGGTGGGAGTGAGAAGGGGTTTTGGAAAATATTACGTAATTTTTTTCCGAAAAACAGTGCAAATATGTGAGAAAATCAAATTAATCTGAACAAAAATATGTATCTAGACTAAAATATGTCAAAATGTGACACAATTCATGTGAATATTAAATTAAAATTCATGAATCGAAGTAAAATGATTAGGTATTGATATTTCGAAATATAATGCAACAACAATCAATAACAGTAGACAAGTGAAAACAAAAAAACAAATTGTGTTTTCTTCAAAAAATCAAATGCATTTATAATCAAAATCCCCAAAAACGCCTCACATAATTATTGGACGACGCCAAAACTCCAAATAATTTTAATAACGCTTTGAATACTGTATACAAAATATTATCTTTATGAGTACGAAAGTCAATTTTTCTTACTTAAAAAAATATAATATTTATTAGACCCCATTTCCGTGGTTGAGGACCCTATTACCTTCCCCTAAATCTAGCCCTGTTAAAACGAATTACATTATTTTTCTAAATACTAATGCGTTTATATTATATGTCATATCCTACTGACATGAGAAATACATAGCTAAATCTAAATATACTTTGTATATAGGGATTATATATAGGATATACTAAGTATAGTTAATTCATAAAGCACTAAGTTCATGGCACTTACTTTCGCTAATCACGTTTATTCTGATTGCGATTCGGTCTCGAAACAACCGGACCAAACCGTCCAATAACACCAATCAACATCGGACCAGAGGAACTAAGTGTAGCACTCGGACCAAACAATAACTGCTTCAAATAGGACTACATAGATGTACAAACTTATGTTAATAATGCACAACATTCTGAAAACAAGGAAATACCAAAAATATATAGCTGTATCATTTTTTTAGTAATATAACAATCCATCTTCTGCCAAATAGAATGTAACGGGGCTTAGGTATTTATGATTGAAAAAAATAACATATATTCCGTTATTCCATTACTTATACAAAGGGCAATTTTAATAACCGTTCTTTAAAAAAATATAATCACTTAAGGGCATTCCTATATTTATGATTATTAAAGTTTAAAAAAACACTCGGTTTCTACGCATAAATATTCTTAACGGTTTCTATTCCCTTAGAAAAAATAACGTTAAAAATGAGGCCATACACTTTCGTTTTGAAAAATCCTTCAAAATAAGATTATCTACCATAAAAAAAAATAATCAAACAAATTACATCTCTAAACGAGTATATTGAAAAGAGATAGAAGAATATTTGAAGAAGAAAGTAGATAAGCATGAATACAAATTATATTTGAAAAATCGCGTGTCATAATCAAAAATATCGAAGAAAGACGTCTCTTTAAACCCTTAATTAGTTGCTCCTTAAAATGAGCAAAAATATCGATATAAATATATCGATTAATTATAAATAGAATATGATAAACAATTTTTATTAATTCACGGCTTCTATATTATAATATATGGGATACTATAAGATATAATATGGGACACCACATAGGGACTGAGAGATGCTCTAGTTGAGAAACTATCGAATGTAACCAGCATCAATCACAAATAAAATAATAATTTAAAGATAATGCAAAAAAATATTACTATATGGAAGACAGAGAAGTTTATAAAAATATAACTATATCGATAAACAATATAGTGATATCGATAATCGATATCGACACTCTAGCAGTGCAAACATACACCACATGAACTCAGGCCAATAAATATTTGAGATTATCACTCGATATTGAATTCTTACTAGTAATCAATTTAAAAAAAAAACGTACATTAATCTAAATAAAAACTAAATTAATCGTAAAAATTACACAGATAATATAAAAAATCATACGTAACAATAGTTATTGTAGATAATTAAAAAAATCTATTAAATATTAACGCTGCCGTAAAACAACCTGAGTTACCATCGACAACTTCTCACAATTTATCGATCTATACAAAGTTATCGATTTGTTATATCGAAATTATCATGTCGACTAAACGTCGCGTGAGATATCGATATCTATAACGTTAACATATCAGAAACTATATAGAAGTGTATCAGATAAAAAGAGATGGGCGTATGATTGACAGCGACGTCTTTTACAAGTCTAGGGCTAACTAACAGTTCGATATTATCGAATTGTAATGTATATTTTATTTATTAGTGAGTTGTGCCGAGAAAATCTATCGGCTATTATTATACTTCTATTGGACACTATTGTTCATTTAATTATGAATTAAACAAATACTATCAAGTTTGTATTTTTTTAACTGCCAATTTTAATACTTTCACTTCCCTACTAGGGGTATTACAGGCATATATAAAGCATTAATTTGAAAACTATCAAATTTCACACTAAATATAGTAATTAAATAAAAATAGTAGCAAATACGATGATAATCAACAAAAAAAAAATCGATTATATAAATATAAACATCAAAAATAGCTCGAAATAAATTTTCACAAGTATTATAATCTCATATGAACTAACGTATTGGAATCTACTATTTTATATATTAGTTGCAACGTAAATGCTAGAAACAGAAAAATAGTGATTAGTGACGTCACATGACTATCACTCAAGTCGAATTTTCGAGAAAACGACATCATTTACACAACAATGTAATTATAATGTAACAAGATAGAATCAATTTGCGCATTATCGAAGTATAAAAAAAAAAAATATTATGAGGAAAAATAAATATTGAAACACAAGGATTCGGTTATAACGGATTTAAGTGATAAAATTATAATAAGGTGAAAGATAAAGTAATTAGTGACGTCACATACTCATGACTCAAATCGAAAGTTCGAGAAAATGCTGCCATTTATACAACCAAATCATTATAATATAACACGGTAGAATCGATATAAAGCACTATCGAAACTTAAATTAGGATTAAAATTAATTTGAGAAAATAAAAATTGAAACTAAATCGATTTAAAGTGACAATCCATATGAGGCACGCTCTATCGATTATAATCGATTTCGTTTAGATCTGATACCAGGGGGACCTTCGGACCCAACGGAGCCGGTAACCGCCCTGCTCGGTACGGATCTTAATGGAAGCACCTTCGGCTGCCTTTACAGTTTCTTTCACCTGAAAAATTAAGCATTATTTTATATTATCTCCTTTAAGTCGGCTTTTATCCATTTGTCGGCAAACTCGTCATTCAAAAGAACCGAACGTATACAATACTGAAATGTATTTATATCAATAAATAAGACAGCTCTGCTTGAGTAGTTTGGAAATAATTAAAATTAAAAAGTATACATCCTCCAGTTTGCCATATTAACTTGGCAACTTTTTTGCGATTGACTAGCCTATATGATTAGGCTTATTTTAGACCTAAGCAAAGTTTTAAGAATGTTTACTTGTGTCCTAAAAGTCAAGTTAATATATAATATTGCATTATAAGATAGTTTATAGAAGTCACTACCTCATAAACTCAACCATTGAAACACATAAGTTCTTGGAAATCGATTTAAACTTGAAGGTGATAGAACTTTCACCATTATGTTAAGGTTCTTCACGGTTCTCCAATATTATCGCTCATTAATCAGATAAAACTATGATACTTCATTATGGATTGTCTTTTTTTAAGTAATTGGGTTATTACAACGTAGCCATTAGACTGTTTACTAATTGCCAGTTATTTATGTTAAACTTTATCATTACTAGTTTGCCTCTTTTGAAATAAGTAACGACATACTTCTCTATCTTAATTATAGTCCAGTTAATATCTGAAAAAGTATACTATCGGATTAAAAAAATCCCAACAACTTAATATACACGACATAAAGTAGAACACAAAAAATGTCTTTAGTATCTCTTCTGTCGCGTTGCCTTTTCTGTTTTATACACAAACTAATACATTTTTCAAGGATATAACAATACTTACACTCTGCATCAGGTTTTGCGCATTGCCGACTAACATTTCAGTCGCCTCCTGGTCTTCCTCGCTACCTATGAACCAAAATAAACCGATTGATTTTATTTTACATACATATTTGGCAGTTATTTGTATAGTATCTAATTCCCACATGCTTTAAAATTATATATTCCATTTAGTCTATAGAAGTAGTGTACTCAGATTTTAGTTGGTTACGTCGGGGAAAAGACAGAGATATTCGACTATATTCTGTTTCATAGATCGTTATCTTCGTTTATCGCAGTCGTTGCGAGAGAGAGAGAGAGAACGTTTTAAAAAACCGAAGCAAAACGATCTTAAACGAAAGTATCACTGTTCTACCCGACATACCAAATCAAAAGCCGGGTACTGTAAAACACTTCACACTGTATTTTAGGTTGCCGACTATCGTAGCCGGACCTGAGGGGATGTAGCCGGGGGGCTCATTCCCTCACTGCACAGGTCTGGCTGACGAGGGGAGGTGACTGGTTGTGTACCCAGTCGCCTCTCTATAGTAGGACGTAGCCTGGCGACCAACTTGCCAGGCAGCCGCAGGGGCGGTTTCAGGAAGAAAGCTAGAACGTTCCCTGGCCGCCCCTAACATGCGGCCGACGGTACACCGTGGGGTTTTAGTCCGTGCGAGTCGGACATAACCCACCCTCTCCCCCGGGAGGGTGGGTATCCGTTAGGGATTTCCCCACGTTAATAAAAAAAAAAAAAAAAAAAAAAAAGGTTGCCGACTATAAGCAAAGGTGTTTCACATTAATCTCCCTCTGGGAAAACTTAAGGAATAATTTAATATTTGGATCGTTGCAATTCAAAATGAGCGAAAAAGTAATTTTCCATAGTTCATATAACATGTTTATTTTTTTCACGATTTCCAGTATTTATACACCGAGAACGAGGTCCCAATTCTGCCATTCATAAGGTTATAATTTTTTTTATGATTTTCAGTATTATACATGTATAAAAAATTTGATGATGTTGAATAATAACCTAAAATATTTCGCTTATTTTGAATCTCTAAAAACTATATCTCAGCGTTCATCGTTTCACCAAAGTTATCTGACAATAAAACCTAAACATAACAGTAAGTAGATCCAATAGAAACTATCACAAAATATAAATCACTGTTTACAACTTATAACTCTGACTTTATAACATCTATAAGACATTCCTAGAGGGCACCAAATGTAGTTAGTAAAATTAAGATTCATTACCTCTGTAATCCGGCATGCCGACTGTCAAACAAGCAACAAGCACAACGCTTTTTAAGATATATCAAGCTTAGCTTTTAAAATAAACGATACAACATCACGGTATAAGTTTAACAGTATAAGCATAGTTGCGATGGCAAATATAAAAAAGACTTCTTAGATTTTTGCAAGAAAAAAAAATGTAGCGAGTGTTTTGGGATAATTAATAAAATACATTTTATTCATTTTTAGAAATGTCTATCTGTTTGTTTAAACACGCAACACTGTTAAAGTACTGCGTTCATGAGAAAACCTATTCACGAAAATCATAAAGCATATTTTCAAGTAACATCTATTCTTTGTTTCATTAAAATCGTTTCGATCTATCAAAAGTTATTGTAACTTTAATGACGACACGACTTACGTACTAGAAAAAAGTAGATAAGTAAATACACTTAATTCATTCATATAACTTGTATATCAACATAGACAGCTAGTATATATATATACATATAAATCGTGACTTATTTTATATGAAACCTATCCGAGGAGGAATTATTTTCAACCACAATATGACTGTAAATTCGTAAACAGTACTATAAAATAATCGATATTTATCATTAAAAAAGCAGATAGTAAAACGCGGAACAGGTTAAAGCAAGAGAAATAATAGAGATATAGAAAATGGAGGTTACCTTGTGCACCGAGCATTGTCGCTTTGACAGTGGAGAGGATCTTCAACTGAGTCCCAATCGTGGGGATCCTCTCGCACACCTGCAGCAAGTTCTGGAAATTACACAACTCTATGTAAAACATAATATCGATAGTTTATATTTTTACAGACCTTTTTTTTATATCGTAGGCAATCGGAGGCAAACGAACAGATGGGTCACCTGATATTAAGTGATCACCACCGTCTATAGATACTTGCAACACCAGGGGAGTCGCAAGTGCGTTGCCAACCTGTATTTGGGAAGAGGGTGGGGGAGGAGCAGAAAGGGAAAGAGGAAGGGGAAGGGGAGGGTAGGTGGGTCTCCGGCTCTCTCACTGACCGAACGAAATGCAACAATGCAAGCACTGTTACTTCACGTCGGTTTTATGTGAGAGGGTGGTGCTTCCCCAGACGAACCGACCCATTCGTGCTGAAAACAATAGCTTCAGTTTGGCTCTACCACTACCAAGACCTTGTTCCACCCTGATAAAAAAACCCGAACAACCTATATACCTTCCTCATAAACAACTTTACCTAACGGCAAAAACCACGAGAAAATCCCTTCAGTAGTTTTTGAGTTTATCGCGAACAGACAGACAGACATAGTAAAAGACAATGTTTTATAATATGTAATTTGTAATTTTATATTTCATTCTACTAACTATAGGCTGAATTCATATTTATGGCGACCTAGACACTCCAAGGTTGGTGACGGACCTCTGTAACACTAAAATGGTGACAGTGTTTTTAAATAAAAAGTTGTTTTTATTATAACGCTTGCAAACAATAATACACAGTTAATATTTTCATTTTTATTATTATTACTAACCGGTCACGATTTGCTGTGACTAAGTTATTAAAAAAAAAAAAAAACAAAATTAAAACGTGGCGTCATCTATAAGACATCTATAACAGTCGGTCCTACAGTTTACTGTCAGCAGACTGAATTAAAACGCCATCTGTTCGACACTGATGAAACTTACAATAACCAACATTGACAATAGTTTTATTGGAATTTTAAAAATATTGAGGCCATCAATCGAAAAATAAATCACCCTATCTTTGAAGTTAGACCAAATTTTACGTAAATTCCAACTTGAATGAATATCGGTGGAGTAGTTTTGGAATTCATCGTGGACAAATATCATGGCACTGGATTTGTATATACTTAGATGTTCACTTAAGTACACAATAATGCATGTGATTGTACTCTTTTTTTCGAAGACTAGTAAATGGTTTGATATGTCTATTAAAATCAATAATTATTGGATAGCTGTGGGTTTTCCAAATAAATAGACAAAATTGAATGAAGCTATAATGTGTTTAATAAATGACTTACAGTCCGAATCCTCTTGTCGGTGCATTCGAGGGCGAGTTTCTTCGCGAGACGAGTCACCTCCTCTGATGCTTCGGCGATGGCCTTCGCTGTCGCAATCAGCTCCCTCTTACTTCCTATATCGGAAACAAGGATAAATTATTAAAAAAAAAAAAAAAACAAAACAAAATATTTTTATACATTTTTTTTATATTCTAAGCAACCAATCTCATACGCTAATACTGCCATTGTCGAGTAAGTTATATAAGTTTTTCTTATAATCATTTTAATATTCTAACATGTAAATGGTGGCACTCTTATTAAATTTACACTAGTGTCGGTCATCAATTTTCGAGTACATCTTTAAAGTAAAATTATGAAACACTACATTTATAGTGCAATTAAGTGTTGGAGGAATCTGTGGAGAGGTCTACACGTATTTTGTGAAAAACACTTACCGCTTAGATTAATAGCGACCTCTGTCCGCGAGCAAGCGAAAAATGCATATATACAGGTGAGTACATACATTAACTATACATTATTTATCAACAGCTCAATGTTTCAATAACGGGACATCATCACTGATGAGGTTTGCAAAACTTAGTAAATACTGTTTACATACAATTATTTAACTGATAAACATTTTGACAATTAAAAAAAGTCGAGGTAATCATAATACAATTGCTGACGGAAGTGAACATTCTAAACAAATGGTATTATTACGTTCTTGTTTGACTTTCTAAAACAATCATAGTCTAAATTTAATTAAAATATCATAATTTGTAATTAACATTAGTTTCACATGTTTTGGTACTTCAAGCAATAACATATACTATTTTATACAGTTTATTAATGAGCTGCACAAGCTCGATATAAAATATCAATACAAGCATAACCAACAAACTAACCCAAGATGTTATTTCACGATCTGTGTAGAAAATCACATTTCTACATTTGTCCCATATACGATTATATTAAATTAATTAAACGTCAATTGATCAAGGTGTGTCGGTAAAGCCAACCGATACAAATTAAACTTCTGCATTATGCAGAAACATTTTAATTAAAAAATATAACGAAAAGCCAACGTAATGCGGTGATCCCAGGCGGTCACCCATCCAAGTACTGATCGCGCCTGACGTCACTTAACTTCGTTGGTCAGATGAGCATCAGTATTTTCAACGCTCTAACCAACACGGTGTTTACCCCACACTTTTCGATACACAAAAACAATATGCCAATCAGAATATTAAAACCCTACCATAAGAACTTTCACTTCAAAAAGTATATGACCTTTTAATAGTACCGTATTTTATTGAGGGGAATCCCCTATAACCTAAGCGACTACTAAAGACATTAACTTGATTGATGTCCCATTATTTCCAAAAATATAAACGGCTTGTAATATATACATTATATATTACAAAATTATATAGCTTATTGCTAGCACACCTGAAGCATTCAGTTATATGATAGCTTTTATTTACATAATATATATATATATATATATATATATATATATATATATTACAACCACCCAAAGAAAGAGGAACGCATCCTCCAGTAAGAAGAACATGCACCAAGTCCAAGTGTTTGTGATTTTCTTATTAAATTATACTTAACCAAAGTGCAAAGCTAGATGAATCCTCGGAAAAAGTGCAAGCTACAGACTTCTCTTTTTTTCCGATATGTCTCTTACTTAGATACGTCCCTTTACCTTATGGCGATAGTATAGTGCTTGTTTAAATGTGCTGTACAGTTTTTTACGCAAAAGCACTTTCCGAAACATTGCGACATATGTCCATTTCATACATCACATTAAATCTATGAGTATAGGTGAGTATATAAGACTGTATAGATTTTTTTTTTAAAGACGTTATATTTATAATTGCAATTGTACTAAAATGTCTTTTCCAGGTATTTAAAACAGTTTTGATAGTTTTGTCTCAAACGATAAATATATTAGTAGCAATATCTAGCGGAAGCATAGACACTATAAAACTGTACAGAAGGTTGAAAATCTGATATAAATATATGTAAACAATAAAAATCGTTAATTCATTTCAGATTATCATAAGCAATATTATAATAGATTATTTAATGAAATTAATCTATGAAACTTTATGTGATACACTTTACCAAATTTGTTTTCATCATAGTATCATAGCATCATAGTATCAGAAAAATCGAGGGCATTGAGATTTTATTCAATGCTAAGCTTGATATACGAGTAAGGCAGAATTAGTCGATAACGATATCGAAATAATTGAATCGCACGAGGTCGGAGAGTCGCGCCATGAGGATGGCCATGCGCTTGGC
>JACEII010000112.1:1031157-1062084 GCA_014332785.1 Antheraea mylitta
CGGAGAGTCGCGCCATGAGGATGGCCATGCGCTTGGCGGCCGCGATGATCTCGTTGTCCTTCGAGGACCACTCGCGCACCGCCTTGTGCAGGTTGTGCGCCGCCACCTGCACACATACACACACATACACACTTCAACTTTATAAGTCTACATCACCCGTCAATAGGTGCCGCTTGTCAAACTCATTACAACACTAAAATAGGGTCTCAAGAGGCGCATGTGACTACGTATAACGCACTAAGCTGTACATTAAGTAAAAGTAATCCAATGACATTGTAAATGCTTTGCCAGGTTAACAGTACAGCCAGTTCGAAATAAAGAAAACTAAGTAAAACTTCTTTTCTCAAATATGCATGGAAACATTGTCATTGTTTTGAAAAAAAGAACACGCGAAATATTGAATTTATGGACGAAGAGAAGAACCAAACCCATTGCAGGAAAGTTTTTTGAATTTGGAACAATACAACGCTCAGCAATGTTATATGAAATGGCGAACAGGGATTATTAACTACTCTTTGATTAGATGTATTTTATTATTCTCCGCAAACCAAAGTGAGTATCTTTGCTTAGTATTGAATTGTATTTGTAAACCATTAAAATAGTGCTATGAGGTGTATACAGACGAGAATGGGTTGGCTCGGATGCGGCTGCCTCCTGAAGATGTCCTCGCCCTCGTCGTCGGTGTCGGCGGGCGGGGGCGGGCGCGGCGGGGGCGCGGCACCGGGGGCGGGGGCGGGGGCGGGGGGCGCGGGGGGCGGTGGGCGCGGCGGGGCGTCCTGCTCGCTGAGCTGCATGCGCGTGAGTGCCTCGGGGAGGGCGGGGGGCGGCGGGGGCGGCGCGTAGTGCCGACCGAGGGCCGCTTCCACCTCGCTCGCACAGTTTATTATCTGCAAAAATGTAATATATATTTCACGAAAGCGTACATTATCTGTCTTCCTTAACGGAATTTCACAGGCTTTAAACGAGCCGTCAATTGTTTGGCGGGATTTCGGTCTATCATGTAGAGGATTATATATTTTATTACAAATCTTCTGTTATCTTGTGTTACTTGACTCTATATCGTGTAAAATTGGTAGTGTTTTATATAATATGATTCGTTTATTGCGCATAAGTGGAATAAATGAAAAATAATACCACAGAGCATGAATTCTGAGTTGCCATAAAAATTCCCTGGAATATTCTAACAAGGAAACCACCATCTTGTTGAAGCATTGAAATAATCGCACAGTACTTTACCTGAATATCGATCTCCTAACTTGCCCTGATAATTTGACGCAATTCTTTGATTTATCAACTGTACGCTTAGAGATATTTGAACAATTTTGTTCTATGATAACTCGAAGATTAAGAAGACAAAAGAAGGTCTGAAATATTATATGTACAAAAAATTTAGCGCTTACGCCTTTACATGAACTTGATACAGAAGAAAACTGATTAAAGAATACATAGGAACTACCAAGATTGAAAATTTCAGAATTGGCAGTATGGATGAATTCCTTCGCCTGTCTTATTGGAGGAATATTATTAGTATTAGTAATCGAGTAGTGGTGGTGGAGGAGATGGCACAGTGTACCTGAGCGTTTTTTTTTTTTTCACTTTATTTTTGGCAATCAATCTTTCAGATTATTACTGCCATTGTCGAGTAGTCAATAATATTACAAGCGTCGTGCAATCACTTCAATATTGCGTTGTGTGAGTCAATATTCTAACAAGATGGTGGATTCCTTGTTAAAACCTTCCAGGGAGTTTTTGTGGCATCTCAGAATTTCATGCTCCGTGGTATTATTTTCCATTCACTTCACTCACGCACAATAAACTAACTATATTACGTATAACACCACCAAATTTACAAAATATAGAGTCAAATAACACAAGGTTATGAATAAAATATAAAATCCACTACATGACAGACCAAGATCCCGCCAAAAACTCGTACCTGAGCGTTAGCTGCGCGCCAGGCGGGCGCGTGTTGCGCGTCGCCGAGCGCCACGGCCTTGGCGTGTCTGACGGCGGGCGGGATGGCGGCCTGCAGGCGCTGGTGTGCGCCCGAGAGTGCGCCCGCGAACTCCCCGTCCTCCGTGTTGTCGCGCTCCGCCCCGCCCACCAGCAGCACGCGGTTCGCGAGCCTGACCGACCGAAACAATTCTCTTTTTTTTTTTCGAATATAATACCTTCAAATACAATAATCAAAATCACATAATAGAAGCTACTATGACCGTAATTTAGTTTTATAACACTAACGTTGGTAAAGAAAAAGTACCGTGGTCAAATTCTTGAAACTTTTAAATCAAAATTTGTTGACACAATCTAATATTAATATTGTACTTGACCCGAAGGGATCCGTCGAACTCCTCGCGACAACACTTTTTCCAACGGATACTGTGGGTGGCGAAGAAACAGATGGCCAGAGAGCCACCAGGGCGGTGAACCTCCAGAGGCTGTGTCCGAGGCTCCATAGTCGGGCCGACCTTCTGAAACATTATCCCTGTCTCCTTGCTGGTAGAGCTCGAGACGACTGGGGCCTACTGCCAGACCTTCGCAGACGATGTCGTTCTGGTGTTCTCCGGGTTAGAGGTGGTTCCCCTGCAAGAGAAAGCTAGCCGGCCTCTGCAGACCGTGGCTGGTTGGGGCGTCCGTAATAAGCTATCACTCGCATCCCACAAATCTAAAGCGATGAAGCTGACGCGGCGGCGAAAATTTGACGCTCCGGTGATTACCATGGGCGGAGTCCGTCTGCCCACGGAATAATCCGTCCGACTGCTGGTCCTCACCCTAGACCACAGACTCGCCTTTCAAACGCATGTCACAACGGCCACAAAAAATACTGGCAATACTTATATGCAGCTGGCATGCGCTGCGAGGGTGAGTTAGGGTCTAAACCCGGAGATAGGATGATATACGTCGCGGTCGTAGAAACAATAGTGCTGTATACCGCAAATGTGTGGGGCCCTGCGGCGCAGAAGCTGTCCGTAAGGACAAAATTAGATGCATTGCAGAGAGGTTTCGCCCAAAAACTTTGCGAAGCCTTACCGTACGGTTTCTCTGACCGCTGCGATCGTCCTGGCGGATCAGCTTCCAGTGGACCTCCGCGTCCGGGAGGCTCACATGTAATACCGTATAAAAAGGGGCGAGCATCTAGACGAGATTGTGGTCGGAGGCGACTTGGAGCGGCCCGTACGATACATATGAGAGTCTGGAGGCTCCTTCTGAGGCGGGCGGCTCTGGCATCTATTCGTTTCAAAAATCGACGGGGGTGTCGGAGCCACCCTGGCTTGGTTGGAGGAGGGCCGGGAAATTAGGTTCCAGACATTTCGCCTCGAGCCCTGCTGCACAGTGTTCCAGGCCAAGCTGCTTGCAATACACAGAGCGATACAGGTGGAAGCACAAGCACAAGAGACTCTGAGGGGAATACGGACAGAGGAAGGCTCAGTGGGTGCGGGCCCATATAGCGACCTTAGGCAACGAGCGAGCAGATTACCTTGCCAAACGAGCCGCTCACAAGAGGACCGCTTCAGACAACGACCAGTATCCGGTGTTGTACGCCAAGCGAATTATGCTAGGCATCAGCCACAGGAGTGTTGACGCGCGTCTTCTTCCCAAAGGTGCGCAATGCCCACCGGGTAGTGAAGAAGACACGGATGTCACCGACCCATGTGTAAGTCCTTTAAGGACATGGGGGCTTGGCGGTGTACCTTTACCGCCTCAAGATCAAAGACATTCCCGCTTCTGTGTGCGACCCAGATACCGAGGAGACGGTGATTCACCTTCTCTTTCACTGTCCACGGTTTGACTCGTCCAGGTGTGACCTCCAAGCCCAGATAGGCATCGAACTCACGGAAGGGGTACTACATAAAATAGTGAGGATGTTGATACTAGAGAGCCACTCCTAACGTTCATGGAACACGTGGCAGAGATAGCAACAAAAAGAAATAAATAGAATAGGAAAACAGAAATTGCAAATATATATATATATATTGTCTATTAATACTTTGAAATGTTTAAAACTATTGGGTTTAATGTCATCTGTCGGCGTTTTAATACTTCTCCCACTAGGCAACACACACTTTAATGCTAGTCTCATACTTAAGTGACGAGGCTTTTGTCACTTATAGTATTAAAAAAACACAAAATTAATTATGATAGCAGAATAATGTCATTTGTAATAATGTGCTTTAGATATTATTTATTACATTACAATTAATATCCTTGTTTTTGTATGAGATTGCAATGCATTTACAGTTGTACTCTTCTTTCATACTTAAGTGGAGCCGTCATTCAAATTACAATAACTTTTCATAGAGTGGACCAATTTTATTGAAACAAACTATAAATCTTACTCAAGCATATGCATTATAATCTGCTTTTAACAATCTAAAAATACAGACATGTTACACTTACATTCGTATTATATGTATATATGATCCACAAAATACTGAAATGTTCAAGTAACTGAATAAGAACATAAAAACGTTTTATTAAATAAATAATTTAAAAAAAAATTGAAAATTTATATATTTTACCTGGCAATAGCGGAAGTATTATCAACCATTTTCTGTGAGTCGTTGTTCCTTATAGCGTCCTCGCAGAGGTACGTGTGCTTCTGCATCAGTTCACCTTTCAATACAAACCATTTTTTTAATCCTAGTCACTACATAAAACAAAGTCCTGTGCCACGTTTGTCTGTCTGTTCGCGGTAATTTCAAGAGCTATTAAACGGATTTCGACACCGTTGTCACCAGTCGATAAAGTGATTCATGAGAAAGTTGTAGGTATATAATTTGTAACTGTTTTTTTTTTTATCATCAAAGCTGGACTAAACTGGAAGCTGGTCGTCCCATGTTTCAGACTTAGCAAAACCAGTAATAGTTTCTTAGGTAATAGTGTTAGGTTTTACAATAAATTCCCGAAACATGTTACCGATTTTCCAAACTGCGAATTTAAGTGCCACGTCAAGCGGGATTTAGTGTCAAAAGGATATTATAGAATGGATCAGTATGTGAACGATGGTAATGTTTGGAATTGACTGCTCTCTGTGCATCCACTATAAGCTATTGTATGATGTAGTGGAAATTTATGTAAAAAAAATGTACCCGATCGAGTTTCATGCCGGTTCTTCTCGATGGCTGGGTTGTTTTCAGAACCGGTGATAGTTTTTGACGTCCATAAGCGCCTTATTAGGGCCTAAACTGAATAAAGTATTTTTGATATGATTTGATTGATTTGGACAACGTCCACCGGATCGACTAGTACTAAATATACCGTTGTACAGTCGCAACACACTTCACTATACTGATATAATTTATATCACAGAGAACAAACATCGTTATAACACTGTTAATAGTTACTATATAATCACGTAATTTTAAAAGTGACTGTAAATTTCTTTAATATAGAACATGTGGGTACCATGTATAAAGAGATTATTGAGAAATATCTCCCTTTAAGTTAACAATTGTATACACATAAAATTGAAAATTGATATGAAAAATCATGTTTATAGTTCACACATGGTAGACGTGAGATCTTCAAAGATATTGAACGATACATGTGAACAATAGAGCATTTTGTCTATGACGCCTTTTTCCAGAAGTCTGTAACAGACAGGAGCATACGCACACGTACAAACGTACAGACACACAACGCTGTGACTCCAAACAATTATTTGGCAGTGCAATATACAACAAGGAGATTGATAATATAAGAAACACTGTATAATGTATTCTATCTCATTCTCTCACATGCCAAATCCTATTCATACCAAACAGGATAGATATTAAAAATCAAAATCAACGGTACTTATATGTAAGATGAAGGGATAAGGACAACAAATTTGTAAATAGAACCTTTTTTTTAATCATACAGGAGGCAAACGAGCATGCGGGTTACTTGTTAAACGATCACTGCTGTCCATAGACGCTAGCAGTCACAGAGGAGTCGCAAGTTTTTGTGGTAATGAAGAAAAAGGGAGAGGGGTTAGAGAAGAGGAGAGGCGTTAGAGGAGAGGAGAGGGAAGACGGGTCTCGAGCGCTGTCACTGACCGAACGAAACGCAACAATGCACTGTTATATCACGTCGGTTTTCTGTGGGTCGGGTGGTAATACCCCGGACGAGCCAACCCATTCATGCTGAAATCAATAATAGCTGCAGCGTGGCTCTATCACCTAAAAACTTATAACTATAGTTATATGAATGAATCATAAAGATGCATGTAAATGAATTTTGAAGACGACACATTGATATGTATATATGGAGAGTTACCTGCAGTCCGCACAAAGTCAAGAGGGTCGACGGCCTGGTCGCAGAGGTCCCGCACTCGGAGTACCGCCTCCGCGTACTGGGACCTCAGGTTGTTGAAATGCTCCTCCGCAACCTGCACACATACAAAAACTGATTAAAAAAATAGTCCGAATACTCTATAAAACTGTACACAGGCTCCTATACTACTCACAATACGATCGGTAACCGCTGATGTAACGTGTCATGACGCGAAATTACAAATTTATCTCATGCCAAATTACCGATCAACGCGCCTAAAGAAGTTTTCACTTTAAAAACCTTAACCGCTGTCGAACATTTGTATTTTGAAGTAATATTTCTTTCGGGACGATGTCACTTGAATTTTATGAAACGAAAATGTATAACGCAAAAGATATAGTAAATGTAAATACAGGCTGTGAGAGAGTGATATGTATATTATTAAAATACTCGAAACATATGCAGAGAAGAGAGGAACATTAAAACCTATAGCACACTATTCTCTGCTGGGTCGCAGTAAAATTAATTAGTGTTGTGTATTATTAACATTCTTGTATATTAAAATATTACATAATAATGGCGATAACTAAAATTTACCACGTTCATAGGTCCAATAAAAATGAATTATATAAAAGAGAAAATATTAAACATATATAGATAACAGTTTAGTACAAATAATGATCACAGAGATGGCGTTAAAATAAATTTGATAGTAATGTAATTCACAATAAAAAAAAATACACACCGATTAAGAAAGCATTGTTCACCATAACTTTATTATTAAATGATATATCTATCCAAAATAACTAAAAGCGGTACAAAAATTGAAAGTTTGAAGCAATGTAATATAAGTCTTTTGTACCTTGTTGTCTGGATAGTAGAGTCGTATTTTGCCAGCCGCTATCAGCTGCGGCGACAGCTTCTCCACCTAAAGAATAACATAATTTTCTTAATCGTTTCCAAAGTATACTCGTCCTTTACTCTTAGTGCGAGTGTGTGGTGAAGTAAATATGTAGCGGAGTTAGTGTATGGTGCAGTAAGTGTGTGGTGGATTGAGCATATGGTTGAGGGAGAGTGTAGTGGAGATAGTGTATGGTAGAGTTAGTACGTGGTGGCATGAGTGTGTAGAGTGGGGTTAGTGTGTGGTTGGGTGAGTGGTGTACCTGGTGCGCGTTGTGCAGCAGCTGGTCGGCGAGGCGCTTGTTGTGCCCCGCACCGGTCGCGACGAGTGCCGCGGCGCTGGCGGCCCGCGCGCTGAACGCCGCCAGCGCGGCCGCTCGCTCCCCGAACCGCGCCTCCCGCCCCACCGCACCTACACACACACACACACACACACTGGCAACACTTCCTCTTTTACTTATCAATACCTGGACGACCGAGCCTAGCCCGGTTCTTTAGAAAACATTTTTAAATTAAAATAAACGGTGCACGCCCCGCGGATTCGACGCGTCGCGATCCTCCGTGAGAGCACCACGGAGGCGTCGATATCATCCTGCGAGGGGGGCATGACCCTCGCCTGGGCGATGGCCGTCTCTTCTGCTAGGTTGCGATTGAGGCGGCACACCGCCCAACAGGGGAACTTCGCGCCCCTCCGGGGGCGGGTGCCGATCCCGGTTTGGGAGGTGGAGACCTCGAACCTGATATATCGATGGTCCGATAGGGTCTCCACCTCCTCGAGCACTCTCCACCCCCGGCCACGGCGTGCGACAGACGGAGTGGCAAACGATAGGTCTACCACGGACCCCCCCGTTCTGTCGCACGCACGTGTGGACGTCCCCTTGATTGATGAGAGACAGCCCCACTTCAGCTGCCCACTCCTCGACGGCCACGCCCCTCAGGTTCGTGGCTGCCGCTCCCCAGGTCCTCGATTTAGCGTTTAAATCACGCATAAGGACCACGGGGAGCGACGACAGCCACCTGACAGCTCTATGCAGAGAGCCAAGGAACCTCTCTTACTCCCATGGGGGCTTGTTAGGGGAAAAGTACGCCCCCACAATGGCGTACTCTCCCCAGACGGCTGCCACGAACCCGACACCTCGGCTGGCGACGATCGCCACGGAATCAGTCCGATCCCCAGCCCAGTGTGGCTAGGAGGGAACGCAGTACGGCTCCGCGGCGACCACGAGCCCGATACCTCACTCCGCCACTGACTGCACGAGCAAATCCTATGTAGAAAACACTACAATATTATGGATATACACTCTCCGATTACCTAGCTATAATAAATGTCTGATTTATAAATAATAATAACTGACTATAAGAGTATGACGCTCTAGCACACCTAGGTCGCAGCAATACAACATTTGAAAGAGAAATCATCTAATATGCCTTTTGTTAAATATCTCTTTCCTAACTCGTTTTCAGCAAAAATGACATACATCTATCTCTCTAATATCATTAACCGAGCAATTCTTGTATATTTTTATATTGTTATATATTCAGGATCTCAGAAACGGCGTCAGCTATTTCCGTTAAACTTAGTATGTAAGTAGTCTCGGGGACGATAAGTCGATCTAGATTTCATTCATAGAAAACTTTTTAACGGTATTTTCAGGTAATGAAAAAATATAGCTAGAATATAAAGGGGAATTTCGCCGCCGCTGTCAAAAGGTGTGAGGGGTGTCGAATAACATCTTAAGACTTGAGACACCCAAGCCAACCTCACCTGCATGTGGTGCACCCTGCTGAATAACGAACGAGGCAATGGCGACAGCGGGGTGGTAGGGTTTTACAGCCCGACTGGGTCGCAACCACCATGTATATGGCGAAAAAGCCCGTCATAGTGACTCGCTTCTGCGCGTCGCGTTTCGGGATCAACCTGTGCATATCCAGCTTTTCACAGGCCGGCATGATAGTGGCGACCGACGGTGGACAGTGAGTCAATCTGTGGACGCTATCATTTTTGGATTGCACTGTGCTTACCATCAGGCATAGTGTAGTCACTTTGCTGAGCTATAATAAAAAAAAAAAAAATAGCTCAGATGGAAGTCGGTTGTTTCGAAAATCCTTGTAACCCCAGTTCGTATCCGAGTGACAGCAAAAGAGATTTTCTTTGTAGCATAATGCATATTTTTGAGGCAAACCTAACAGTTTATTGTGGTTTTATTATTTTAATTTAAAAAAGTGTTATTGGGTCCATTAACAAAAAGTTATTTAATTTTACTTTAAGTTTTTTTTACCCTAAACGAACTTAAATTGTATAGTAACCTTCAAGACTTAATTCTATGTGAAACCCAATTACCAAGTTTTTGCAATTAAATCTTGTTATTTAATTTGATACATGACACTATAATTAACACATTGCTAGGGATGTTTATGTATTTTGGTTATTATATAATGGAAATCCCTTGGTTAAACCAATATTGTAATTACTAAATATGTATAAATTTGAACGAATTAATTAACTGTTGATTTCTGTATGAATAAATAAATAAATGATAAAACATTTTTTGGGACGAAGTTCCTTACGAGAGGCTTGAAGGAGATAGGGATTTTGCTGCGCGACCGAACTGGAAACAATCTGATAGTAAAACCGTAACGAAAAGTGCGTGGAATAAAACAGTTAAATGAGACGTGCGCAGGTGCGACACTCGTATACACAAGCGAGTAGTGTATAATATCTTTATCTTTCTCCTTTTTTGGAATTATTTCTATTTCTGTGTAATTTTATGTTTTCAAACAAAAATAAAGAGACATATTTTGTTATTTTTTTTTTTAATTTTTGTTTTTGGCATTCAATCTTTCAGATTATTACTGCCCTTGTCGAGTAATCAATAATATTACAAGCGTCGTACGATCATTACAATATCAAGCGTCGTGTCAATCAATATTCTAACAAGATGGTGAATCTCTTGTTAGAACCCTCCGGGGAGTTTTTGTGGCACCTCAGAATTTCATGTTCCGTGGTATTATTTTCCATTCATTTCACTTATGCACAATAAATTAACCATGTTAGATAAAACACCAACAACTTTACACAATATAGAGTCAAGTAACACAAGATTATGAATAAAATATAAAATCCACTATATGACAGACTTAAATCCCACCAAAAGCTCTATTTTGTTATTTTAATTGATAACTTGAATTAAGTTTACATAAAATTGAACACGATTTTTTTTTTGTTGCAAATTGTGTCGATTCTATATTAGCCGAAGGAACTTCGTTCCTACCCGGTGTCCCACGACACCACATTCTTTTTTAAATTACATAAATAGATTAGAGACACGTATTCAATTGTTGAATTATCATTCGTCCTCGACAAAGATTTCAATTTATTGTTACGTTATAAAAAAAAAGAAAGTAAGTGAAGATCACGTTCATAGATTTAGTTAAAAAGAAACATAAATAGATAGGACGATGAATGAACAGATACATAATAAGTAGGTATGTATGTAGATAGAAAGGAGTGGGAGTGAGAGAGGAGGTGTAGTGGTGCATACCGAGAGGCGCGTTGAGGGCGTCGGTGAAGTGCCGCAGCGGCGCCGCGACGTCGATGAACTCCTCTACGACCCGGTTGACGACCGCGCGGTCCGCGGCGCCGCGCAGCGCGTGCACCCGCTCCGTCACCTCCCTGCCACCGACAAACGAAACAGACAATCACATTCTCACATTCTCTTCTCAATAGATTGTGGTTTTTTTTTCACTTTATTTTTGGCAATCAATCTTTCACATTATTACTGCCATTGTCGAGTAATCAATAATATTACAAGCGTCGTGCGATCACTTCAATATTGAGCGTCGTGTGAGTCAATATTCTAACAAGATGGTGGATCCCTTGTTAGAACCTTCCTGGGAGTTTTTGTGGCATCTTAGAATTTCGTGCTCCGTGATATTATTTTCCATTCACTTCACTTATGCACAATAAACTAACAATATTACGTAAAACTCCACCAAATTTACAAAATATTGAGTCCTATAACACAAGATTATGAATAAAATATAAAATCCACTACATGACAGACTAAAATCCCGCCAAAAACTCCAAAAGATTGTGGTTCTATACCATTTGCTATTTATATTTCCGATCACAAGTACACTTATTTTGACCCAGTCAGGAGAAAACATCAACAAACTAATGTGATTGTTCTTAAACGTTTTTAATAAATGAATACCGTGTGATCGCTCGTGCCTCTTCAGTATCGCCCTTCCCGCTCGCGCACAAGTCGGCCAACTTGTCGGAGAGCCGCTGCACCTCCGAGCACAGCTGTAGCACCTCTGCCTTCTCGCGACCCTGGAGACCGTCCGCGATCTGACAAACGATATTAAATATTTCATTACTTTTATGATATTACTAGCTGTTACCCGCGGCTGCGCACGCGTTTTTTTAAATATATTAAATAAATCTAAAATTGTGATTAGTTGTGTAAATTACAGAAATATTTGTAAGTACGACACGCACATCATATACTGTAACAGCTAACATGCACATTATATATGTGAATACTAACAGTACGTCGAATGGGATGGGATTTATTACCAGCCTCACACCTCGAACTTTAAACTACTATTTACCATCCTCAGTACTCACTTACACTATATAAGAAAGTATTAAAAATATTCAGCTATACATTATCGAATAATATGTGTTAAATCTTTTATTATATTGATATAATATGCAAATATTGTCGATATAATTAGGTTATTGATATACGTTACTATAATATAAATCACATATAAACATTTGACTTTCAATTATATTATATTCTAGGAGTCCAGGACAGCGCACGTCACACGCGCATGTGAACAACATATTTTTGATCCATTTCACACGGACGAATGCACGGGTAACCGTTCATCATCACATAGTGTAAAACAAAGTCCTCTGCCACATCCCTCTATATGTCTGTTCACGATAAGATTAAAAATTATAGAACGCATCTTCATGCCGTTTTCACGAATATATAAAATTATTCTCGGGCATGGTTTAGGTATAATTTGTCTTATTATCAGGGCGGGCAACGTCTGCTGCACCCACTAGCATATTATAAAACAAAGTCCTCTACCATGTCTGTCTGTCTGTCTGTTTGCGATAAAATCAAAAACTACTAAACGAATTTTCATGCGGTATTCACCGGTAAATAAAGTGATTCATGACAATGGTTTAGAGTATATAATTTGTCAAAGTTTTTACTATTATCAGGACGGGACACCGTTCGCTGGGACCGCTAACATTATACCAAAATAACATGCGGAAATCAAGCAGTAAAAAATATTACACATTATATTATATATTTCATCTGAACTATAATCAACTATTCAATTGAATACAATTATGATTTCGTACCATATGTTCTCACAAAATAACATCTGTCTCAAACAAAAGAACAGACACATATTAGTATATGTATCTCGATTACTCTTTCAAAAATATATCAAGTGTGAGTAGTGTTGTTAATTATTGAAATCCATGTCGTCTGCAACGCTCTTTTAAAATATATTATTCAAAAATTATAATCAAATTTTAGCTCCGAGATATGCAAATTTAATAGAAAAAATCTCTTGAACACATTACAAACGCAAATATTATTTCTTAAAAACAGTGACAGAAACATCAAAAATTAAACAACGTCACATCAGAGATCTAAAATAGGGAACAACTGTAGCGAATGTATGTTCGAAAACTACACAAAAATTAAGTAAAATAAATAAGACTCTTGGCCTATATAAATTGATTGACGTGCAAAAGACATTTGAAGAATTTTATCTTATAGATATTCATAATTAGCATCAATTACTGTAAAGTCGTTTGGAGGATAGATTAAAAAGGAGGTTTTCAGTCATTTTTAGATTTCCAAGATAATAATTATATGTGTTATTTACCCTCTGTCCCTGGGAAACGATACTGTTGATGGCCTTCTGACCTTCGATCCTGGTGACGGCATCAGAAGCGGGGTGCACTAACCACTTGTGGGCTGTCTCTAATCTAAAAGATTAATAGATCATATTAAATCTATATTAAAATAGTTGATGTTCCAGCCACTCATTACTGTGGCTTAGTTATCACATGTTAAATTAAAATTATAATAAGGTATTCGATATTAGGTAACTATGAGCCTGCCTAAAAACTATTAACAGAGAGATGCATCATAAAATAACTGAACTTGAAAAAGAAACGCAAAATTAAAACATGATACCATAAATGAAACATCTATAACAGTCGGTCCAACAGTTTTCAATAAACTAATTTCAAGCGCCATCTATTCGAGACTGATGAAACTTACAATTAATAGCAATAATCAACATTGATAATAATTTAATTTATAATTTAAAAATACTGGAACCTTTAATCGAAATATAAATGCTAATGTTCCATGAAAGTCGGTTGAGTATTTTCTTTATGCATGAAAATCATAGGACTAAAAAACAAGGTAACAACTCTCATCATCATCATCACATTGATACCAAATTACACTACAACTATAGATGAGAGAAAGCTCTCGAACTTGTAGAACCTTACCAAAGTGATTAATTATTTCACAATATTTCAAACAACCGTCATCTAGCTACCTAGCTCTTAAATCTACCAATAGCCCGATATTGTTACCACTGCTGGAATAAGGACCTGATACAATTCTCAAATTATTCTAACCTTAAAAAAAGCAAGAAAATAGGAAAAGGATTCAGCAAGAGCAAACAATGATATCTGGCATCCTCTTTACGTTAAGAGTCTGCTGTCAGTCAGAGCTGACCTCTATTTTGCATCAAGCGACACTGTTGTCAGTCATATTTAACCTCCTATTTACAACAAGCAAAACAGCTGTTGATCATGCCTAGCCTCCTCTTAAGACAAATATCAGTTTTACCCAACTTCTTTAGATGAAGAAAAACTGCTATCAGTCATACCTGGTCTCTTTAGATTAAGAAAGTTGATGTCAGTCATACCTGACCTCCTTTTTAGATCAAAAACTACTGTCAGTCGTACCTGGCCTGCATCGTCTTTCCTCCTTGCTTCTCTGCGGCCTTTACACCCTCGTTAACAATAGCGTCCACCTCGTTCAGTTGTGACCGGAGATCCGAGGCCAGATTTAGTGCCTGGATTATATAAGTACAGGACTCAGACTCGATAAGACCAAGAAAAGTTTTTTTTAGGTAATACCGTAAGATTATCCTAAGACCCTTAAAGACATTACCGAATTACCAGACAGTAAGTTCATACGGTAGATTATTATGTAAACATTAATAATGTCTGAAAACATCCTCGTCTGTGTAAATCCACTTAAATTAATAATATACGTCTATGAACCATGTCTTTTGTAATAATTAGGTACTAGTAGGCGCCCAGTTGTCGACATTCGACCATAGTTATTTGCTTTTTAAAATTTGAACTTTATTAGGGTTCTTTTGTCAAAGGGTATACTTCTATAATCAAAGGTTTTCATCGTGGCTACTCAGTTATTTGCCATGATCTTTAATTATATAACCATTTAAAAAAATCTATGTGTAAATGAAAATTGAATTTAATTATAAATTTGAAACAAAAATCACACGGTAAAGCTCTCAAATTTTAAGCAAACATAACTTTACGAAAATAAAGAAGTGTATCGCAACCCATGACACAATTTTCAATTAATTTTACACGACACTATGGGTGGATGGTATTTCTGAGTGATATTGAATTAAATGTAGTCTGTTCATTATGAGAAATATGCCCAGTTTGGAAAAGTAATGGATGCACAATACAATCAAATGATGAATCCACGACAAATATGTTTTGAATACCACCATTAGCTTTTGAAAATAAATTCTTTTTTGTTGCTACATGAGGTTAAATTGCAATGTTGTAACTGCGGAGGTCTAAGTCATGAATTACTTTTATGAACAAAATTCTTATTTGGATTATACAAAATATTATTTGGCTCATTTTTTTTTATTAAATCATCATTTGAAGTGAGTTCACCATAAAAAATAATAAAAATTACAATAATAGTTATTATTTATAATATAATTATCAAATTTAGGATAAAAATGGTAATTGGAACGTAAGAATTAAAAAATGCATATAGTCGAGTATAGGAAACTCCTTCGCAACCTTTTTAGAAGTCGTTATTGACGTGGCGGCTGTCATCATGTCTTTTTTATTTACTTGTGTGCTTATGTTGTGTAAAATTCAAGCAGTAGTGTGAATAGTGCATATTTTAATTAATTTCATAATCTTCTAATGCATTTTATCTAAAATAAACAGCTTTCTGCACTTCTTCGCTATATAAACTTTAACTATGCCAAATTTCAAGTTCACCTGTTTACGGGAAATCGGTCAAAAAGGGGTACAAAGATTTTGCTTCACGTATTAATATATAGATAAACCAGATTAGTTTGTTACTGGTAGTTCTCTAAAACTGGAATACTTCAAGTGTCTAGGTTTCAAGCAATTTTAGTGTCAAAAGGGTATTATGGAGTGGATATGTGAACGATGGTGACATCTGGAATTGATTCATCTATCTCTTTGCATCCACTAAAAACGTTGATGTAATTAAAATGTATGTATATTAAAATGGACAATCCAAATCGAGTTTGTTGTCGGTTCTTCTCGATGAGTGGGTTGTTTGTCCGAACTGGTGGTAGCTTTGTCGATCATAAGCGTAAAGTGGGAAAATGAAGAATGATCTATTCGCCTCACCTTACCCTCTCTCCCGTGACCGTACTGCCGCTCATCGCACAGCTGGTCAGCGTTCATGCCACCAGACCTTAGAGAAAAAAAAGAAAAAAAAGTCTTATTAGCAATGGAGAAATTTGAATTACCAAATCGTAAAATATACTTGAAGTTTTTATAATGTTACTATCAGTTATACAGGCTGAAAGTTTAGTTAGTAACAATATTTATGGAGGATACTTTGCACTCAATTCTCGTCCTAAATCAATTAAAAGAATAGGTGCTTGATATTTGACCTAATTACCTAGAAAAATACAAAAAATATACGCAATCCTCTACGCTTCTATGCCAAAGCAGTTGCAACAACTGTTGTATGATTTCCCTTTCACTAAGAAGTGATCGTGGGAACGGAATGAACAAAACGAAAGGGTTTATTCCGTTTTATTACCAAAGATTATCAACTTCGAGTCGCCCCTTACAGCTTTCGGTATCGGTAATTGTATCTAGGTTTATTACGATTGTGTTTATGCTTTTGAAAGTTTCAGAACAAATAACTTAAGC
This sequence comes from Antheraea mylitta, assembly GCA_014332785.1. Classification (NCBI taxonomy): domain Eukaryota; kingdom Metazoa; phylum Arthropoda; class Insecta; order Lepidoptera; family Saturniidae; genus Antheraea; species Antheraea mylitta. Next base: position 1,047,566 of record JACEII010000112.1, read on the forward strand.
TCTCTCTGTTCTATAATTATTATCATCATTATATCAGCCTATAATAGACCCACTAGAGGCTCATATGCTACTTACCGAAGAAAAGTATGGGTTTTATGTTAAGTATGGGTAGTTGAAACGTAGATTTATCAATTGAGTGCGAGAATCGAATGGATAGATGGCGTTGAAACAACGCCGGCATGTGTCGGTTACCTGGCGAGCCGGCGGATGGAGTCGGCGTGCGCGGGCGGGAGGTGCTCCGCCGCGCGCTGCGCCGACACCAGCACCGACCGCAGCGCGCGCTCCCCCGCGCTGTTCCGCGCCGCCTCCGCGTCCTGCCGCATCGCACTCTATTACCGACTCGAACCACACCGCCACACTACCTCCCGGAACTTGACCATCCATTTTTCGCGTAACACTTTACAAATTCGTAAGGGATATGCTCATCGATTTTATGTTATGAAACATTTAAAACGAGTGATCCAGCATCCAAGGAATCGTTACAGTTACTACATTACTAAACTAGTGTGAACAAAACTTTAATAACACCTGGGAAGGTTTTCATTATTGAAATCCCACGATGGCAATGAATGTAGAATTTCAAGTGCAGCTCGACACAACAAAATATCGCTGTTTTTTTTATCAGATACCAATTTAGCGGAAATACTCAGTCGCGGTCGTTATATTGTCATTCGTGGCTGTTATACAACGCGCATAAATATTTAATATCGTTTCAGTGCACCGCTCCACAAATTAAGTATCATTCAAGATACAAAATGTACAAAAACCCACAAAATTTCTCGTTGCAGCCCAGAGTAAAAATTTTAACAAACCATTGTTACAAGATCTACAGTATATATTGAATAACGAAGTTGATTTATGTTCAAATATGAAAAGCTTTCGAGCGATACACCAAGTAAATATTTTATAAATTTGATTCCTAATATATACTATGTTTAATAAGAATTATTTACAACATAAGATTAGTTCAAAACAGCATAGTTTTATTTCAAGACGCTCTACAAACTTTAATTTAATTCATAAATTTATCTATTTGAATCTTTTAACGGGAAAATACAAATCAATGTAATTTATACAGGTTTTTCAAAAGCCTTTGGCCGTGTCAATCACATTGTTTTCTTTAACAAAATTGTGCCATTTGGATATCCATGGTGACCTTTACAGATAGATAAGTTCCTATTTATCAAACAGATCACAGTTGGTTAAAGCTCTTTGGTGTTGACTCGGTACTATTTCTTGCTACAGCAGGTGTACCGCAAGATTCTAATCTAGGCCCTCTTTTATTTATATACAATCTCTTGGATTTACTCTATAGCAAATGCCGACGATATAAAAATAAATCCTCCGATTTAGGGACACCTTTAAGCTCCAAAGAATACTCAATATTATACAATCTTGACGAGTCGAGAATGGTATGGCACTAAGTATATAGAAATATCAAACTATCACGTTCAAATGTCAAGTTGTTATCTGTAATTTTACTTTTTGGAAAAAATAAAATACGAGTAAAGCAATAATACCCAATCACATACAATCAAATTTTTCAACAGCTACTAAACAAAGAATATTAAGAAAATGTGTTGAAAGACAGAAGAAAAATATACTAAACTATTTTATTTTCGCCTACTTTTATATAAATAATATTAATTAAGTTTGTTTTCATTGTAACCTCGTGAGTTATATTTCCACGCTATAAATCACGTATGTGTCCAAATTATGCCCAATTAATTCACACACGCTCAGCGGTGTCCTGAATTGTGGTAAAATTATGACCTGTTACATTAAAAATATAGCATAGACAAGTATAGAAAAACTTACATTCAGAAAGTCCTGTGCTGCTCCCATCTTCGTATGTATTTGGCTTTGCAGCGCCTTGAGGACTGTTATATTGTCTTTTTCACCTCCGTCTTCAACGTACGAGGTCAACTGCAGTACACTATGAATATATAAATTAGCAATTACTTAAACAGTACCCTACAAAGTGGTCTACCTCATGTACAATGGTTTTCTAACAGCACAGTAAATAGATTTCTCATTGTTATTGCTAACAGAGTACGTTCCAGACATACACTTGTTAACAAGTTTGCATTTCTTGTGAGAGAAAATGCATCACCCAAGTTTATAACCCTTTTTGATTGAATTTGACCGAAACAAAGCTCAATGAGAACCTGTTATAGATCACTTAAAGCTTAATGAATAGGATTTTGTCTGTCACCTACAAGTAAGGAAGCAAAGATTTTATGGAAGTTTGTGATTTAGGGTACGATGTGACTGACATGTTCTTTGTGGACCTATGTCCCTAAATTAAATAAAGATTAAATGAGGTATATTTAAACTCGATCTCGCTTTAGTCGATTACAATTTAAAAAAATAAGTTCTCATTTATGAGTAATATCGGAACTGGTAGATTTTTTTATTTTAAATATATCGATTCGATATCCTCCGTAGCTTTGAACCCCGACATGTAAGTTGCAATAGTTTTTTATTAGGTATTTATTTAATTATAATAATTATCAGCAGCATCGTGTTATTGCGGATGGAAAACATCGTAAGAAATCTTAAAATGTCTGGAATGATTTTATATAGATATAGCAGAATTAAACAGCAGATTAGATTAGGACATCGTTTCTCAACGTTCTTAGTACTACGACCAAATAAGTTTAAAAAATAAAGGGCCACGCAAAAAACCATTAAAACAATTTGGCTTAACATTTACATTTCTAGATTTTTACATTATTGTAGGACCTCCCCAAGATTGAGAAACGATGGATTTAAAAGCTAGGTGAATGTATGTATAAATGAATAATAATCAGACCGTATAATCTCGTGTATCTCATCAGACATCCGCTGCGCAAGGTAATTCCTATTTTCAGCGGCATCTTCTATCCCTTTCCCGCCTGCGACAACCGATACACCTCATTACATCACAAGACACGTTACAAATACATGACAAACCCAAAAAATATCAACTAATTTGAAACATATAATATTCACAATCCTTGCGACAGTTTTTGATCGCTCTGAACATAAATTAAAGCATATAAATGTATTATATTATACGTATAAAATAGAAACAATTTAAGGATAATTAAATTTGATAACACATTTTTTCATATTATATAAATAATTTCGTATCTTAATACTGATTTTGTAACTATTCTAATTAAATGTTTACGTTTTACATTTAGTATTACGTGTACAGAGTACCCGTGAACGATTGTGACATCTGGAAATGACACTCCTCTCTGTGCATCCATTAAAAACGTAACTAGTTATGTTTTGTAAAAATATTTAACAAGAACAAATTAACCAGATCGAGTTTCTTGCCGGTTGTTCGGGCATTTTCATATGTGGGTGGATCGCAACGGCTACAACGACAGCTGAGCTCGGTGACCTGTCATGTGAACTTTGCGCTGCCGAATCTTATTGCTTTATATTGTGGCTTTGACCTCCTATTTCCATAATAAACTTTTAAAAGGTCATTCTGTGTACGTGTATGTGACAAAAAACTGTGCATTGAAGGATATCTCGAGATGGATCCACAAAAGCCGGGTTAGTGGTCTGGCTTATATGAGGGGTATAGAAATGCCGAACTGAGGGGTAAACCAGGCCATCCCGGATCCGTTTTTGCGCAAACACCGGTTCTTCTCGATGATTGGATTGTTTGTCCGAACCGGTGATAGCTTTGACTTTCATAAGCGCCTTCTCAGGGCCTAAATTGTATAAAGAATATTTTGATTTGATTTTGAGAGGCAGTGCTTAATTGCTCTGCTTAATTGGTTACGTTTTGGTTACCTAGATTACCGACCGAGGTTACCTAGATCTAGTTCATTTGTTTAGATCACAAATGATTCTCATTTTTATCAATAAAAAACTTAAACCATCGCACCTTTGAAGTAACTATAAATAAAAATTATCAAAGGAAGAGCACGATTGTATAATTATTATTGGCAACCAATCTTTCATATTATTACTGCCATTGTTAAATAATAATAATAGAAGTTTCTTACGATAATTTTAATGCTCTAACAAGGTGGTGTCCGCTTTCTTAGAACTTTCCAGGGAGTTTTTGTGATGTCTTAGTATTTACTCTCCCTGGGTTTATTTCTCATCCACTTCACTTTTGCTTAATAACTGAACTATGTTATGTAGAGTGCCACCAATATTACCATATATAGAGTGAAGAAACACAAAAGAAAACGACAGACTAAGACTCCAGGAAAAACTTTAAATTGTGTATTGTAAATGAGTAATAAGTAAAGATAACCTTCAGTGAGTATATGTATGTAGATCTTCATAGAGCAGATGAGTACGGGAGCGAGTTGTTTGACGCTCTCTAGGCAGAGCGCGAGCGTCTCCGCGTGCGGAGGGTGGGTCAGCTCGGCTGCACGCGCCGCCACCTTGTTGCATTATACTTTATTCATTTTACCCTCAGAAAACAATCTCAACTCATTCTAAATCATGGTTTTTTTTATATCATAGGAGGCAACCGAACAGGCGGATCACCTGATGCTAATGATCACCACCGTCTATAACACCAGGGTAGTCGCAAGTGCGTTGCCAGCCTGTGTTTGGGGGGAATGAGGGAAGGTTTGAGAGGGTAGGAGAGAGGGGAAATGCGCTTCCGGCGCTCTCACCAACCGAACGAAACGCAACAATGTAAGCACTGTTACTTCACGTCGGTTTTTTATGGGTTGGATGGTACTACCCTGAGTGACCCGAGCCATTCATGCTGTAACCGGTTATAGCTTCAGCGTGGCTCTACCACCTTTAATGATATGGTCTAAGATGAATAATGTCTAAATATTTAAAAGGTCATAAGAGAATAATGGTAGAACAGCATTATACCAAATCTCATTAAAGATTTGGTGAGGATCCAAGGCACATGCAAGATCTAAAGATTACATTTCTACACAAAATAAAATACATTTTTCACTAATATTTCTTCTTTCTAGAACTAAGTCAATGCATATGATTACCCACAAGCTATAAACCAGAACAGAAAGATATGCGCCCTGCAATTTTGAAACAGAAGAATATCAAATACATCATCATCTTCTCACCCTTAATCCACCTAACTAGAGTAGGCACAACATGTTCTCTTCCATTCTTCCTTGTCAAACGTCACTCTATATTCACACTTTTTATACACTTTTATATTATTTTACACACAATCCCTGCATACTTTTTCAGTCTTCATCTACTCCTATATATCCACCTTTATACTCATCATCATCATCATCATTACCCTTATCCCACCTAAGTAGGGTCAGCACAACATGTTTTCTTTTTCCACTCTCTCCTGTCAAATGTCATCTCAGTATTCACACCTTTTACGCACATATCATTTTTCACACAATCCATCCACACCTTTTTCGGTCTTCCGCTACTCGTATATCCATCCACTATCATACTCAACACTTTTCTAGTCACATGGTTTTCATCTCTTCTCAAGACATGCCCATACCATGCTAACCTATTACTTCTCAACTTCTCTGTCACCGGTGCTATTTTCAAACTTCCTCTGATATACTCATTCTTAATCTTACCCATTCTAGTCACACCACATATCCACCTTAACATTCGCATCTCTGCCACATGTAATTTCCTCTCATCCGTTTCTTTCGTAGCCCAGAACTCAGATGCATACAGCATGACCGGTCTTATCATGGTTTTATAAACTTTCCCCTTGAGTTTCAAAGGCATTCGTGGGTCACAAGCTACCCCAGACACATTTCGCCATTTCATCCATCCTGCATTTATCCTGTTCTTCACATCCTTATCAATGCCAACGTCGTTTTGTATCATTGAACCGATATACCGAAAATTGGAGCACGCTTGTAAGGATACACCATTTAAGGCTATAGGAGAAAAACTAGATGTACCACCAAAGTCGCAAAACAAGTATTCAGTTTTTGTTCTACTAATTTTTAAACCGACATTCTCCAGGTTTTCTTGCCATTTTTCCAGCCTGCTCTGGACATCGTTAGCGTCCTCTCCGATAAGAACGATGTCGTCAGCAAACAGCATACACCAAGGTGTATCCTCCTGTATGTCTGACGTTAATGCATCCATAACAAGAAGAAATAAATAAGGGCTTAAAGCTGAACCCTGGTGTAAACCTACTGCCACATTGAAATCATCGGTAACTCCAGCTTCGGACCTAACTTGTGTTTTCGCTTGACCGTACATACCACGAATAAGTTGTAGGTACTTCCCAGGCACTCTTTTCTTTTTCAAGGCCCACCACAAAACATCTCGAGGTACTCGATCATATGCCTTTTCCAGATCAACAAACACCATATGCAAGTTCTTATGTACACGTCTGTATTTTTCGCACAATTGCCGAAGTGCAAAAATGGCATCGGTTATCGCTCGTCCAGGCATAAACCCAAATTGATTCTGCGTCACTTCAGTCTCATCTCTTATTCGTCTCGCTATCACTCTTTCCCAAACCTTCATACTATGTGACATGAGCTTTATTCCTCGATAATTGTTACAGTCCTGCAAATCACCCTTATTCTTAAAGATAGGTACTATTATGCTATAACACCACTCATTTGGTGTTCTACCTTTATACTCAAAATAATAAAATCCAACATATTATTTATAACACTATATAATTCGTCAGACTACAAATACCAACTCTGTAGAACATGAAAAAAGGAAAGAAGAACAATGTACTTACTTCTCTAGCGGCTCTGGAGAGCGCGGGAGAGATGTCCCTGAGGAACTGCACCAAGTCCTCCATCGTGTCGATGACTTCCGCTACGCCAAGGTAGTCTAGCACCTGTACACACACGTTATCACTTCAAGCAACATAAGAAGAAAGGAATTCTTAAAAGAGGCTTTATAAGATATGCACCATTTTTAAAATTTGACTTGCGTTTATTAACCCCAGTATAGACTGATATTGATTCATACAGTACATCAGCCTATAAGAAGTCCAAAGCCCGAAGGAAGGTATGAGTATAAATACCACGCGAGCCGAAGACGTATGTGCGAATTGAAAATCTAAGAAGCCCACAATTGTAAAGTTTCCCATATACGATGGTACTACAGAAGCAGGTTCAGGTTTCCTCAAAGTTTTTACTTCACCGTCAGCCGATAGTGTTACCGATTAAAATTAGTCAATATATGCTGATTCAGTAGAATTCCTTGGTACTGCTGAGGTTCAAAGCTACGGACATAAAATAAACGTTCCACCAGTCAAAACACTCGATTCCTCAGACTTAAAACATCAAATGACTACATTCCTCCAACTAGAACAGTGACTGTGGAACAGACTACATGAATAGAGAAGGTAGAAATATGATCTACCCGAAAGATTATATGTTTTTTGCTAATTTGGCATTTTTCAGAAATCCCAGGGTTATTACTACAAAATCAGTACTGCTTAGATATTCTGGTAGGAGCTAGTCGACAGATTCTAAACTCGAGGGTTGCAACTGAGTGGTTAAGGACTAGGAATTACGAATTTCCATGCATCGTCAACGTAAATTCCAATCAAATTTTAGTTACTTAATACTGAGATAAAAATATCTGAAAAAAATACTACAATGTTTCGAACCAAATAACTTTGTATATGCATTCCTTTACATTCACTCTATGTTTGATTGAAGAAAAGTAACGCCACTTTGCAGAAGTCCATCATTAAATATTATAGTGAACGCTGCTTTGCACTTTCAGGCGGAAGTAAGTAAGTAGCGCCCACTACAATATTCACTCTATGTCTCCACTGTGGTAGAGATAACAGAAGTAACACCGACCTCTCTCAATCTCAATTATTTATAGATCAGAAGCATTTCCGAATACTTATTAATTCTCTTATGATCAGTAGTTATTTTTGTTCTAACTCATCTTAGACATATCTCACGGGTCCGAATTTTAAGTCTTACCCTTTAAAGTGATAGATATATATCGGTATGTACCTTTTTACATTCCTTAACGATTTTCCTTACTTCGGACTCGTCAAAGCAGAGCAAGAGCGCGGACGTCCCTTGAAGGATACCGCGGGAACCTTCGATCAACTTCTTCCTGTCCATCAATTAAAGATTATTAAGTAAAAGAATTATAGAGTTAAGTTCTCTCAATGAGAGAAACATTTAAGTATGTTACTAGTAAACTAACTTGTCTAATATTGAGACAGTATGTTAACTTTGATAAATATTAATTTGGTCTTCGGTGAAGCTGTAAAAACCTTTCAAAATCAACAGAGTTTTCATTTCGAAAAAAATAGAAAAATAATTTGGTCCACAAAAAGGATCTAATAAACGTCAAAGACTACTATAATCTACATATTTATAGGCAGAAACCAAGCAATTGAGTTCATCTTCCTCCTCTGTGTAACTATAGTGTATCGAGAGACTTGCAGGCCGGCAGAACGACAACAATTGTTGATGGATTTTACATCGCTTAAATTGCGCAGTAGTTACCATCACGAACAGTGAATGCCGTCGATTTGGGTGTTGCTAAAAGGTAATCGTTGTCACTAACTGAATTAAAAAAGGTAACAATGTTATTTTTTTTCGCAGCCGAATTTTCTTAGGTGCCACCTCGGCTATGGGACTATGTTGCTATAAATGGGAATGCCAGCTTTGTACTGACTAAACCGCCACGGTATCCTTCCTACACCATTCAGCCGCGTAGGCGGGAACGACCTCTAACTGACCCGGGACAATTACAATTACCTAGCTGGTCCGGAGAATGGATCAGCGCGCAACATGTCCGACGCTTGTTGCAGCAGCGTGGCGGCTGTCTCGACGCGATGCAACGCGCCCGGCATGTCCTGCCGTAAGACGACGTCATCTGACGACTCGATGGTTTCGTGTCCGACCTGGAAACATTAGTATCTTCTACCCTTAAAAGTCTAAAAAATCCACTAATTGCATTTAAAATATCCTAGACCTACTTTTATTGTCTCTCGAGAAATCGACCTTTTTATCATGTGTTGGAATTGGATAATTATAAGAGACAGTCATTTTGTAATTCTTCTTTAAAATATTTACTTGCAACATGTTTCAGCTTGTAGCGGGTCCTATACGCTTCCCGAAACTGTAACTTTAGTATTGCCATGTATCTCTTCCGTCTTTCTGTACTGATTGTAACAACTCTAACGATTTTTACAGTATACGTAGTGACAGATGACAAATCTAGTTTTGGCGAATTTAAACAATATTTTCACGAATCATATCTATGTGTTATACTAATGAATAAACTATAATACTGTAAAGTTTCAGTAATATATGCGTGAGATTGCGTAACATTTCCTAAATATGTTTATTAACTTTGATATCTGATATCAAATATGATATCCTATTACATTCTAACTTTTTTGCTGACTACAAAAGATTTTGTGAAAATATAGTCACATACCTTAACGAGATTGTTGACGGCAAGCGAGACCGCTTGCACGGGGCGCGCGAGGTCCGGCATCGCGTTCCCATCTTCCGCCTCTTCGTGTAGGATGACCAGCCTCGATACCTGAAATCAATTACATCGGTATAAAATATAAATTATAACTACTGAATAATTTTAAACTTCATATCGGTAATCGGAGATTTCGATGTAAGAGAAAACTGTTTTATATCAAATTGGAAATTTTTGCCTCCCATTTGTGAGCCACTACTTTTTGAGTGTCACATGAAAATACCCTATAATTTACAAATGAACTTACAAAATTTTTTAAATAAATAAATAAACAACAATTTTAATATTTATAAATCAATTCATTTTGACTTTTTAATTTATTCTTTTTTTGGAACGAAGTTCCTTATCGCGCGTTGTGAAAGGGGGCTAGACGGAAAAAATTCTTACGAAAAGTTGTCACGACACTTTTTGCTATAGTAAGCTATTGTAAGCTGTGCGGCGTCGCATGTTTCTCTGTCTGTCTCTCTCTCTCTTATAGAAAGCAAGCCAGATATTTTCATTTCTATTTCGCATTGAACAGTGTGGTGTCGCGACGATTATTTTTGTTGAGTGTATACAGGTTTTTTATAAATAATAAAAAATAATAATAAACCATTGATGCAGATTTTTCAAGACTTTTAAATAAAATAGAATCCCAAACATATGTTTCCTACTTCAGTTACCACAAGCCAATTATTACGATAGCCTACTGATTAAGTTTATATAACATTATATTTGTTAATAATAAAAAAAATATTATTATAACTTAAAAAAATAAAATTTTATTACAATTCCTTCACTCATCATCACTTTTTTTTTTTGTTAAAAGCTTCTCAATATTTAGTGTTATATAATGGTAATTTTTCATTTATATTAATAGTGTAAGTTGTATCGATAAAGCGTTGTAGGTTTTCAGTTTAGTATACTGCTTATTATTGTTATTATATTATTCATCGGACTGTCAATTGTTGCATGTAATTGTAAATAAATAAATAAAGTAAAATATTCCTTGTCGTATACGTAGTTATGCAGCCCGGTATAAGGCAGGAGACCATAGTCATACGCGTCTAAACTAAGATAAGAAATCACTACGTCGCATAACTGGGTGGTCGTCCGGTCTGCATAAACACTCAATGAAATAGTGTATTTAGTTTCTTAAGTTAGTCTTGTTAACTCTCCTTTGTATCGGACAAATTAATAAATTGTGCATCTTAAAAAGTTCCTTCGTGTATACCGAGTTTTGATTACGTGGTAAGAACTTGTTTTTGTTGTTTCATGACTACGTAATTGTGGTCTGTATGTCATTTCGTTGTAATTTTGTCACTTACACTTTATTCCTACAATTATTTTACCAATTTTAATTAAACCGCTGGTTAGTTAGTATAAATGTCTTGTGATATTATACTGACCAATGCAGTATACTCGTATAAACTAAAAAAGTGCAATAAAGTTTTATTAATTACAATTTTATAATTTCTGCATACCCCATATGAAATGTCATAGCCTAGAGAGTGCTTTGAAAAGTCACCTATCTATAAGTAAAACTCATCAAAATGAATTCAGCCGTCTCCAAAGTTAAACGAAACATACGACCGTTTATATGTATAGATTTATTACAACCAAACAAAGCACAGTCTCATTCAAGTTATCAAATTCCCAAGTCATTTTTGTTTATACGGTTACTATAATAAGCCAGTAAAAAAAGGCGATAGGATATTATTAATTTCAATCAGACACCTTCCAACATGACCAATAACATTTGATCACTGATAAATAAATGAATGAACCATAACGTATCCTAATATGGCTGCGCGTGCGCACCTTATATAGTGCGCGAGCGCCGGCGACGGATACGTGCCCACGCCTGTCATCGTTCGGACACCTATCAACGGCATAGACAACTTGTAGCTAAACGTGTCTCTGAGAATATCAAAGCTTTAATTTCTAGTCTGAATTAAGCATATGTCACGTCTAATCATATGTGGTCTGTAGACAAGATAGTTTATAAAATTTAACACGTTATTGGTATTTAAACGATTGAAAACCAAGTGGGTGATTGTGTTTCTATAATGTGTAAATGGTAGTAGCAAACGAGGTTCACTAAATTAAATTCCTGTGTGGAGTTTGGTTGACATAAAAATTTAATTTAAAAATCTCGAGTCACGGTGCTTGTGTTCGAACTTTACCGAAACGACTCGACTGAATTTTATAAAATTTCTTATGTATATTTGGTAGATATGAGAATAAGTCGTAAAGTATATTTCATACCGCTAGGAGATAAGGTTGTTGCTTTTCAGAACTGTTTCTATTTTTTAATCGCCATCTAAAAACACCTAAACACTAATCTTCACCCTACCCCAGCCTCCTATTTTTCGAAATGGATTTGAACACTAAACAAATAACTGGAAAGTACACAAATATGTTCACGCATATTTAGGTGATGCAACGAAATCTGCAACAGAATCCAGATATGTACAACCGATATATTAAACTAGCTTTACCCGCGGCTCTGCACGCTTTTTTAAAATTGTATTAAAGAGTTATAAACTTGTGAGACTATGTACAATTATAGAAATGCTCTTTAAAAACATTTCTAAATACGACACGCAGGCCAGTCACAGTAGCATGGAATGTATACATAGATATATAAATACTAACAATGTACATATTGAGGTTTACCATCAGCAACATATCTGGGAATTTAACCCACCATATAAATATCTTCGTGCTCACTTACATTGTGTAAGGAACTAATGAAACAATAACTTAAAATATTATCATAAAGATTTATATTTACATTACTTTCTCATTATAATTACGATTTTGTATCTATACTAAAAATAAACGCTTGTCTGTTCTGCAAGAAATTGTATTATCAACCTCTTTACGTAATACGTTTATGGTCTAAAATCTTATTAGGAAGAATTCTTCTATCTTCAAAGTTACTAATAATTATAATATCGAATTATAAACGATTAGCTGGTAATTATTTATCTAATTAAAAATAAATAATGAGTTGAAATCTTGCTAAATTTCATACAGACAAAGTCTCGGGTAACAGCTAGTCTAAAATAGAATAACCTCAATTACTTTTTATAAGGTCAGGAAAAAGTCCCAGGAAAATCGGTTTAACCTTTTGGAGAAAGTATTTTCGGCATAGCCACGGTTAACAGCTAGTATAGACTAAAATCGCCCGAATTACTTTTCATAAGGTCAGCTATCTGCCAGTGAAAGTCTCGTGAAGATTGGTCTAACCGTTTTGGAGATAGCACTACGGGCGAAGCCACGATTAACAGCTAGTATAAATTAAAATTGCTTGAATTACTTTTATAAGATCAGCTATCTGACAAAGAAAGTTTCGCGAAGATCAGTTTAACGGTTTTGGAGATAGTACTGCGAGCAAAGCCACGGTTAATAGCTAGTCTAAATTAAAATAGCCTGAATAACTTGTTATGATGTCCACTATCTGTTGTTGAAAGTTTTGTGAAAATTAGTCCAATCGTTTTCAAGATAGCATTGCAGACGAAGCCGCGATTAACAATTAGTCTAATTTAGAGTAGCCTATGTCACCCACTGTAATTTCAGCTATTTGCCAGTGAAATACCCGTCAAAATCGGTTCAGCCGTTTCGGAGATTACCCGGAACAAACAGACAGACAGACAGACCGACAAAAATTTTAAAAATTGCATTTTTGTTATCAGAAGCGTCTATACTTTCGTACCTAATCAGTGATTTTTTTTTATTTTGCTGTTACATACAGACACTTCATTTTTATTATATGTATAGAATAGATATTGGTAATATAATTATTATAATTTATAACCAGTGTTAGCGGTACAGAGTTTAAAGCGTGGCGGATGCGACGCGCATGTCGATAAAAGAGTGTCGCGACCAGTCTTGGGCGTTAAATACGCATGTTAGTCGACAGCACGACAGTGTTTTTATTGTATTGCCAGTAAATATGTACAATCCTCGTCATTTTTTTAATCGCTCTGGATATAGCCGTAAGTTCGGACTTGCCCCTAATATACTCAAAAATGTAATATAAAACAATGTTAAACTATTATTACAGGAAACCAAAATTATCATTTATTTATCCTTAACTTGTCTCAATGTTATACATCTATAATATAAGAATGAATCCCTGAATGTGTTGCTAAGCGCAAATCTCGAGAACAGCTAAACCGATTTCGCTAATTCTTTTTGTTGTTGTTTGTAATTGTCAGAAGGTTCTTATGCATGTGCGTATATTAAAATACGTATTTTAATATACTTAAGGCGGCTAGATAGTGTAGATGCTTTTATTAGAGTCATATGAATAGACATAGTTACAAAAACATCTTATTGTCTTATTTCTTATCAATGCCATCAGCATGATACGACCGTGCGACCTGAACCTATTATGTTTGTGAAAGTTTGAGAATAACATTTAACTATATATCTAGAATGTGTATATTCAACTCATAATAGTCACATTATGCCATATCATTTGCGTTTGTTATTCATTCAAAGTAACAAACTGTTCTAATCTATAATACTAATATGATGAGAGATGAGACTTAGCAGACAAGACAACAACAACATTTAATATAGTCTTAAGGATACAACAAAACGGAGCTGTTACTATGTTTATTGGTTGAGATATCGTAAACCTCCTTGGAATAATAGAACGTCAGATCCGCATAAAAAACGACCTTCAAATTAGGGTTGGGCGGACGCGACGCGACGCTGGGAAACTAAAGGGCGCGGCATTTACCTTCGGAAACGTGTCTGATGACTTAAACGCCTCGTGTCTGGACTACATATGGTTTGGGTTGTTTTTTAATACCACTGTCATATCCCACGGCTATACGACTGTATTTTAAATAGGAGTGTATGAATATTTAAATTTCATACATCCTATTTTGTACGTTCCCTGCCACGTGTACCACTGGTGGTACATGACTTGATAACTATTGAAGACGAAATAATGATTTGTCATGTTATGTATAATGTTGTTACGTAATATTGTGTGAGAATTCGCGATGCAGTCAAGAGCAGTTGAGAGAACTTAAGAATACACATACTGTAAGCGACGCGTAAAATAGTAATAATATATTGGCGCGCGCGTG